>VZRI01001203.1:0-27515 GCA_013397515.1 Upupa epops | reverse complement strand
TCACCAAAAGAATAGGCCTGCATGCTGCCTGTTAAGATGGAAGAAGAGTATAGAGAGATGGCTGCACATCACAGGATTTTGAAAAGAACTGTACTGGTGCTATGAAAACATACTAGGAAGAGAGTATAGGGCATGGTACAGAAGGAGGAAAGGAAGGAAAGAAACAGAAATGAAATTTCAGTGCTCTCAATATAATTTTAGGTTTAGTATTTTATACTGGACACAACAGAATACTAATATTAGAAGAGCATGCTAAATCTGGGTAGCTTTCTCTATAATAAGTTGATGACAATATAAATAGTGAATATTGAATTGGGTTGTTCAGCATAACTTGAGCATCAAAGGTAACTGTGTGTGATTAATCTATGTCTGAGGAATAAAAATTGCCTCACGTTCAGCTCTAATAATACAATTCATTTACCACATTTACAATCTGTTGATAACACACTTGAACCTAACAGCTACAATAAAAAATCCAGGTGACTACTAATGATTTGACTTCAGTCTGACAAGAACAGTACCAACATAACAGCCAAGAGACTGTTAGTTACACCATGCAGTCAAAAAATACCTGAAAGAAACACTGAATTTCCAGATATATTGTGTTAATGCACTGTAAACACCTTGGTGTTCCCTGACCAACAAATTCTGGGCAAAACACTGGCTTCACCATCTGAAATGCTGCATGCAACTGAAAATCAATCAGTGTGTGCTTGAGATAGTCCTAAACCAGACCTTAAGTTTATAGCCAGACACAGAATCACAGAATCATGCTGTTTGGGAAAGACCTCCTAGATCACAGAGTCCAACCATCCCCACACCAACAAAAAACCTCAAGACCTGAGAAATTGAAAAACACAGACTGACCCCCTCCATGCTGCCACTCTAGCAGGGTGTGAAGCATGGTTCCTAAACACCTCCAGGGATGGTGACTCAACCACCTCCCTGGGAAGGCCNTCATCAACTCGTTCTCTAAACCCTCACAAGCTCAGTAGCTCTGCTCTGGACATACTCCGGCATCTCCCTGTCTTTCCTATAATGTGGGGCCCAGAATTGAACACAGGACTCAAGATGAGGCCTCGCAAGGGCCAAGTAAAAGGGCATGAGAACTTCCCTTCTATTGCTATATTCCCATGCTATTCCTGATCCAGGCCAGGATCCTGTTGGCCTTCTGGGCCACCTGGGCACCCTGCTGACTCAGGTGAAGCTGGCTGTCTGCCAGCACCCCCAGGTCCTTTTCTGCTGGGCAGCTTTCAAGCCCCTCATCCCCCTGCCTGTAGCAGTGCCTGGGGTTGTTGTGAGTGAAATGCAGGACCCAACACTTGGCCTTCTTGTCCCTCATACCTCAGATGGCTTTCCTTTTAATACTTAACCCATCGATCTAAAGGTGCCATATGTAATGCGTCCACAAGTACCGGAGTCTTCCACAACAGATAGCCAACATTTTATTTCCATTCATTTAATCAAAAGTCACTCACAAAAACAGTTTTACCAGAAACATTTCAAGTGGCAATAATCAGGAGGCTTGAACTTTCAGTGAGACAGAAACAGTCCTGAAAAATGCAAATAGGGGCAAATGAGGCAGATATTCAAATGTAGGTCTCTTGTGGTTGTTTTTCCAATGGTCAGCACTCAACCACAATTCAAACAGAAAGGCTATAAAAACGTCTGATTGAGATATATGCTTACAATTTCAACTGTGACTGTTGGCATGATTTAGACTGTTGGGAGCCAAATAGCGTCTTACAAAAGCTAGGTCTAAGTCAGCTCAAAAATATCTGTCCATTCACCCAACAGGAACAGCATCTTCTGTGCAAACAGTGGAATTAGCAATGATGAAGATGCTTTCATCAGCTCATTGCTGAGGCACTATACTTCCTGTGCTCGACATCACATAAACTCTGCCTTTTAACCCTAGTAGCACAAACAAATCTTAGTTGGTAGGTAATGTCACAAGTAGCAAAGAATTTACCAAACCACAGATTAAAAACTACCACCTGGAATTATCTTAGTTCTCTGCTGGTAACGCTTGTGTGGATGAGAACCAGGACTCAACCCGTCTGTTTCTGATTGAGGTTAAAGAACCTCTGTTACAACCTAAAGCTTCCTTGCATTAGCAGGACAGCACGTAGGAAGCAGTCAATATGTCCTGCAATGCCCTGTACGTACAGACTGCAAAATTAGTGCTTAATATTTCCAACACCAAAACATCCCGCATGCAGTGTCTGGGTGAGAGTCCCCAGCTGTCTGTGTTCAGTGCGGTTTAACTCCTTCTGTAGAATAATTCATCGTTCCATTCTTGCAATAAGTGATTTTGCAATAACTCAGAAAGGCTTCTGCTTTCTGCTTTTGTTTTTCTTTTTTTAATCAAATGATGGAAAATATAGAACTACTTTCCATACCAAAAAAACCTCTTACTCTTCCTCAGAAAAAGTCATCCCAGTTAAACTGAAAATACCATAAATCAAAACATTAACAGGAATATTTTCTTATTTTTAAGTTTTCTTCACTGTTCTGGTGAAGCCAGCTTAAGAATCAAAACAACTTGCCTATCAGACGGTTGACTCTTCAATACGTGATAAAGCTGTTGTTCCATAGTGAAGTCTCCTTCTCTGGAGACATTCAAGAGCTGCCTGGATGTGTTCCTGTGTGACTTGATTCTATGATTATGAATTAGCTTGGCAAGCAAAGGAATCCTGCTTTGACAGACATGGTGATGAGCACTACCATCAAACAGACACATCTCAGAAATGAATATTTTTAACACAGTCACAGAATCATAAGGGATGGGAAGGGACCTCGAAAGATCACCTAATCCAATCCCCTTGTCACAGCAGGACCACCTAGACCAAGTCACATCTTTGCATCTTTGGGTTCCTTTCAGAGTCTAGAATGATCAAATAGATCATTCAAAGATTAAGGCTGGAATTCCCTTTCTTCACCTACCTAGAGAAGCAACATTTTATTGTGGCAAGTTCAAATGCTGATAGGTGAGCACAGTGCTTCTTCAGCAGCAAGGCAAAGAATGGGTTCAGAGACAAGTTGCCTCCTTGAGTGCCATGAGCATGGTCCTTGCAATGCACAAACTATCCAAGTGGTCTGTGCAACTGATTGTATAACAAGCTGAACCATGATGAAAGTCAGTCTTCATTCCATGTAGTTCCAGTACCAGGAGCTGCATGGCATGACAGCTCGTACCCCACTCAGTAGTACATCTGCTATTGCCCTAATAAGCCCACTGGCTTGCCTGGAGTCCTGGATCCCCATTATCACAGAACCATTCAGGTTGGAAAAGACCCTTTGGATCATCAAGTCCAACAATTAACCCTACTCTACACTCTAAACTCTCCCCCCTAACACCACATCTAAATGACTCTTGAACACATCCAGGGACGGTGACTCAACCACCTCCCTGGGAGCCTATTCCAGTGTTCAGTTAATCTCATGGATTAAATGATTACACAATGCTTTTTAAAAGAAGAATACAAAGAATACAAAGAAGTCCAAACATGTGGCTCAAGATGATAAATTCACAGGGAAGGTGTTTGAGCAATACATTTAGTTCTCAGTTTGCACCTACACACAGATAAAATCAGTGAGCACTTCCAAAACCCTAATTTTCTAAGGTTGGGGTTGTTTTTTTTTCCTTTTTCAGCCAATTTCAATTACCCAACATCCCGGTTCCCCAAAACTGGACTGTCAGCCAAAGCATCCAATGCAGTAAGAATTTTTTTGATCGAGCTCAAGAACAGTTTGGCTAACAAACATCAATATTTTTAGCAGCTTTCATGTTACAGCTTTACAATGCTTCTTCACCAAAGCATGATTCTGCATCAAAACAAAAGCAATTCCTCCTGCCTGTTGGCAGCAGTGCGATTTTAGCACGAGGAAAGCCCCTAACAACCTGACCCCCCTAGTTTCACAAGGACTAAGTGGAACTTCCCCAATGGAGACTGCCTTTATGTTTCAACCGATGTCACACAAGACTTACTGCGTTTATAAAGATTATGTTATGCTATTGCAAAGTCCTGAGTAGAATCTTTAAGTCTTCACTAGAGTAAAATTCTGCTTCACAAAGCAATTCTGAGTCTAAGAAGAATAACTAATGAAAAGGAGGTTGGAATTCCCTCTCCTTTTGATTTAACAGCATACAAAGCTTAGGCTTTAATAACATTTCTTTGCCGAGTATCCCTGAGAGTGCATGCTTGTGAAAATAGAAGATAAATAGAAAATAATTACCCGTGTTGATGGGTAATTTTCAAGTCTCATCATAAAAACATACAGGGTTTCTGCTGCTCTCCTAGTTGTCTTTGTCTGACATTAATAAAGCAAAAGTTCAACTGATTTCCCCAGCACTAGGATCACAAACAAGTACTCTGAAATCTGTTTATACAAGAGGGAGGTAAAAAAAGGACAAGTTCTTAAGGGAAAGCTTTCCAATCATTTTCCAGTCAAAATCCTAGCCCTGAAACAGTTCTGAACTTAGATAATGAGAACACTAAGGCGAGCTGTTAATTACTTCTTCTTTCTGTGAAAGCTGCAAGATATTTTGAGTGTAATTGGTAGAGCTCCTCTACAGTTTTACTCCAAGGGCACTGGGAAGAGCTGTAATTGTTAGCCGAAGAGACTAATTATCGCTTAGTAGCCCTCGAAGTGGGCTCAGTTCACTGAGTTTGTTAACGTAGATTTTACGTAAAGAGTATGACATACACGCACAGCACAGAAATGTGAGGCTATTGCTAGAGATAGAAAAGAACAAACCATATGAGGTGCTGGAGTGGGTCCAGACAAGGGCAACGAGGCTGGTGAGAGGTCTGGAAATCAGGCCCTATGAAGAGCAGCTAAGGGAACTGGGGTTGTCTAGTCTAGACGAGAGGAAGCTGAGAGGAGAACTTACTGTTCTCTACAGCTACCTGAAAGGAGGTTGTGGCGAGGCTGGTGCTGGCCTCCTATATTACTAGTGATAGGACAAGGAGAAATGGCCTCAAGCTGTGTCACGGGAGGTTTAGATTGGATCTTAGGAAGAAGCTCTTTACTGAGAGTGATTGGGCACTGGAACAGGTTGCCCAGGGAGGTGGTAGAGTCACCATCCCTGGAGGGGTTTCGAAGGTGAGGAGATAGAGCACTTGAGGCCATGGTCTAGGTGTTGGAGAGATTCTCGAATGAGAGCTGGACTTGGTGATCCTGGAGGTCCTTTCTGGCCATGAGGATTCTATGATTCTATAATTCTAATATCACTGCTTGTTGTTACTGTGGTTTCTCTAAATACTTTCTATCTTTACCTATTTATAGATTTAGTGTTCATCCTATGCAGACATTGTGTTCCCATTGAAAGTAGAATGGTGATGGCTACAGGTGAGTTAGCCTCCTAGGCTCCTAATCCTGAGTCTCCCTTTTCTTTCCCTGGTTGTGCAACCACACATCTGGGCACTGCTGCATGTTTCAATTTTCATCACCTTTAGAAACCACTGCCAATAGCAGTGTCTATAGGAAAACTGGCAGAGAGATCAGTAAGGCCAACATCTGTCCATGCAGCTTGAAGAGGACAGCACAGCCAACAACTAATTGTGAAAAAGGGTCTTGTCTCCATTCTTGGAATCTGCAGCACAGATCCAATCACCTCTACCTCAAACAATGGGCTCTAAGGCATCCCATCCTGTATTGAATCTGGAAGAATCTTAAACCAGCACCAGAATGCTAACATCAGCACCCACCATGGCTTCATCATTCTCGACATACTGATTCAAAGCCAAGACATAAACAATTTTCCCCTTGGTCCAGCTGATGACAATCAAATGCTGCTCCCATAGCAGCATTCTTTTCTTGTATTCTACTTTCATCTGAGCATCAGGTATCTCTCCTCTGCATCTCACTTCAGTATCTTCTTGTGCATGAGTGATCTGAACATCTCATTTGATTCTCTGTTATTTCTAATCTGCCTTGCTTTTGGATAGATAAGGCTGCAGAGAGACCGTGGCTCGTGCTACCATTCAGCTTGAGTTGAATTAAATTCAAGGTTACCCCCAAAAGAGAAAAAAATAAAAGCTGTTAGCCTGCCACCTTGTCATGCATCAAGGCAACTTTCTCCTCCTCCTCTGCTAGGAATCCTTGCAGTAGATTATCTGATGAACATCACAAATCTCAGGTTAACTCTCTGCAGTAGACATTACCTCAGGATACATTTCTTCAGTCAGTTCTGAAAATATGTGCCCAGGGGGAGTTAGCAAGTGAACTCTTGGTTATGTACTCTGGAGCCAGTGGATATACCCCACAATTCTTACAGCCTACTGATTGCACACTTGCAGATCTCATTTTGCAGCATTTGGAGGAGCGCGGCCATCCTTGGAAGTCAGCAGATAGCCTGTGTCAATAGGGGATGCTCGTTTCTACTTTGTCAGCTGAACTGTCATCCATGGGAGCACACAGAAGAGCTGAAGAAGTAGAGAAATGGTACTTCTCTAAAGAAAGTATTGGATGCTTGTGACACTGAACAAGACCTAGAGCTAGGGAATTAGAATCGCTTTGAGGTTTCAGAGCTGCCACACTAAACTGAATTTTAGGCAGTGGAATTTAAGAGGGGGAAACGAAGGGAGCTGTTTGAGGGCAGGTCAAAGGATAACAGAATATCAACAGTATGAAACTGTATAAAATTACAGCCTTTGCCTCCATCTGTCCAAACAGACTTCTGGGTTGAGTTTGGGTTGGGCAGGGAATAGAGATTAAAAGCTTAGACAGGGGCTCTAGTATTAAAATCTTTTATCTAAGTCCAGGGCTGTGCTTGAAGTCTTTTGATGAGCAAGGGAGAATAGCCTTTCCTTCCAGAGGGTCACTGCAGCGTCCTTTGAAACCGAGACTTGCTGTAGCCGGCAGTACCACAGTTCCTGCATACAAATCTAGCTGAAATGCCCAACGGTGTGAGTTTTCTGTGCTGACTACCCGTGTACTTAATAACAACAAGGGACTCTACCTGCTGAACTACTGATATTAATGATTTCTCGACCAAGTTTTAGCATTATCATCACACTTCCCACTCCTCATTTAACTACTCTACAGCAGTACGAATATTATTCTAGTCAGAATGACAGTTATTTCCTACTGCTGGAAATGATCTCACAACTTAGGCTGTGTTTCACTGTTGCTTGTCTTCTGCTGTAACACACAAGACAAACCTACTTGTAGACTTTCATTTCTGCTGGCTGCAGTATCACAGCATCAGCTCCTAACAACCAAATACATTTCACAGCATCATCACGGCAAGTTCTACCCTGATATTTGGTGTGCAATATAGCAGAAAGATGGCAACATAAACCTGTCTGACATCGTATAACACCACAGCAGGCTTACAGGAGTACTGCAAGAGGGTGGATGACATAAAACATCTTTAAGAACAGCATAAAAGACAAAGTCTTTCAAGTAGTAAATGTAACACAACTTTAGCTTCTCATCAACAGCAGAATGTATTACTAAGTTAAAGCGATGCGATGTCACAACCTTTTCTTGATTGCTGTTACATCTGCTAGGAAAAAAAATGAAGACTTGGGTAGTATTTCACACTGGGCCTTAAGTAACTGCTGGGTTTTGGCACTGACTGCGTCACATCCATCAGGATGACTATGAACCAGCAATGTGCTCTTGTGGCCAAGAGGGCCAACAGCATCCAGGGGTGGAATCAGAAGGTGGGGGTTTAGCAGATCGAGAGAGGATCTTCTCCCCTTCTATTCTGCAATAGTGAGACTGTATTTGGAGTATTGTGTCCAGTTCTGGGCCCCTCAGTTCAAGAAGGACACATTGCTGCTGGAGGGTGTCCAGCCTAGAGCAACAAAGATGATGAAGGAAGTAGAGCAGCTCCCTTATGAGGAAAGGCTGAGGACTGACCTCATGAATGCCTATAAATGTGTGAGGGGTGGGTGTCAGGAGGATGGAGCCANCTAGATGATCTTTTGAGGTCCCTTCCTCATGATTCTATGATTCCATCATCAGTCTGCCCTACACACAGCAGCCATCATTCCCACATGCTTTAAAACATGCTTTCTGGAAAGTTAATTAGGTTCTGTTTAATCACTGCTAGATTCTAGGTATCTTCACACCACCTTTTGTACGGTAGATAAAAACATTCAGTAACTCCAAGCTAGTGTTTTACTCTTTATTTAGTATGAAATCCACTGGTTTTGTAATTGTCCAGACTGTGGTGCCCTCTGTCACATCCCCACGCTGTTAACCATTTTTATTTTGCATTGGAGTCTCCGTAATATTTTTTCCATGCTCACACTAATCCAAAGGAAGACCTCAGTGACTTAACAAAACATGTCGGGACTGGGTTATGATGGTGAATGAAATATATGCAAGGAAAGGAGGGAATAAAAAAGGAAGGCTTTTTAAAATTTTATCTTCAGTGAAAGACAGTGCCCATCCATCACTGCCCAAACCCCTCTAGGGTTTGCTTCTTAGACATGCATGAAAGTATCTTCTTCTCCAGCGAGGCTGAATCGGCTAGTACATTGCTGATAGTACTAAAAGTTGTGTCCAAAGTCTAACTGAATCACACAGTGCAGCTTCCTCAGTTCTGTACCTAACCTCACGCGTGTATGAGCTGAAGTAGTCCTTCACAGGCTAGATATCAAGCAGTCCTTACTCCCATACCTCCACAGGAACAAGGCTCTCACATAATTACCATCATTATATTGCCACTAGTCAAGATATCAAAAGCCACATAATCACTGAAGAGAGATAGCTGTAAGTTTCTAGCTTTATGCAAGCATTAGGAATTACATCCATTCAGCTGCCTGTCAGCCTTAACCAGCTATTAGCCCTGGAGAAAGTGCAATAAGCAGAAAACGTCCGCAAGAAGCCATTAGCAAACTACAAAGCTACCACATACTGTTTATACTATTCTTGCAAAGGCAGGAAATCAGCCTCGCTAGGAGAAAATTTGAAAGCTTTCTATAAATAACCCTGATTCTCCAGGAAGCAAGGATCAGAAAAAGGCTGCGAGTGCTGAAATGCCCATTTTCAATTTAACCACAAATACATTTTACCTTATCAGAAATGGAAGCCTCTGTACTGCTAGAAACATCAACCTTTTGTGCTGATAGCCTCGTACACTCACTTTCACCCCAGCGCACAGGTATCA
The DNA here is from genome assembly GCA_013397515.1 of Upupa epops. Classification (NCBI taxonomy): domain Eukaryota; kingdom Metazoa; phylum Chordata; class Aves; order Bucerotiformes; family Upupidae; genus Upupa; species Upupa epops. The sequence goes on along the minus strand of VZRI01001203.1, from coordinate 18,385 downwards.
TTGTTATTATTAGTATTTCCAGTCAAAAAGGTGCTTTAGTCTTAGCCAGCCGTACCCTAAATAATCTCCTCATGTCTTCGGGGGAGTACAAGAGTGGAGAACGACTGTTGGTAAGCAAAGGGCATGGGGTGGTGTGAAAGGAAGGGATCACAAAATCATCAGTACAGAGTTTAGGCAGGGTCACCTCCAGCATTTACAGGTAAAGAAGAAAGTGCCTGCAAGGCACCAGTATGTGAAGTTCCCTAACAATTTACTAAGTCAGCATTCTGGGGTGCCTCAGTGCTCAGGTACACAGCACAGATGTGATCTGTGTGTGGTTGCTACAATCTCGTTGGGATCACAGAGACGTGGTGGGATGAAGCCGATGTCTGGACTGTTGCAATGGAGGGATACAGGCTCTTCAGGAAGGACAGGCTGTGAAGATCAGGGAGAGGAGCTGATTTTTACCTGAAAGAGCAGTCAGACTACACGGAGCTTTTCCTGGAGATGGATGACGAACATGTCATCGTGAGGCTACTCATGATAATCTTTGATTGCCCACAACAACCGGAGAAGTACTTGAAAACTAGAGGAAAGGAAGGGTCACTCTTACCTTCAAGGAGGAGGACCCAGGGAACTACAGATCAGCCATATTCAACTTGATCACTTGGAATGTGATAGAGCACCTAATCCTGGAAAGCATTTCCAAGCACATGAAAGAAAACAATCAGCAAGAAGAGTCAGCATGGGTTCATCAACGCTAAGCCATGCTTGACAAACCTGGTAAACTTCTATGATGAAAGGACTAGCTAGTAAATAAGGGGAGAGCACAACAGATACAGTCTACCTAAACCTAGGGAGGCTTTCAACACAGTCTGCCACAAGATTGTCACAGAGAAGCTGTTGAAGTACGGGCTGGGTGAACAGACAAGGAAGTGAATTGAAACCTGTCTGAATGGCCAGGCCCATAGTGTGGTGATTACTGGCACAAAGTCTAGCTGGAAGCCAGCAACTAACAGTGTTCCTCAGGGGTCGATCCTGGTTGTAGTTCTATTCACTATCTTCATTAACGATGTAGGTGGTGGTGCAGAGGGTACCCTTAGTAAGTCTGTGGATGACACAAAGGTGGGATCAGTGGCTGATATGCCAGCAGTTCCTACTGCCACTCAGAAGGACCTTAAAAGGCTAGAGAAATGGGCTGCCAGGAACCTCATGAAGTTCAACAAAGTCCTGCATCTTGGGAGAAACAACCCCAAGTACCAGTGCATGCCAGAGACCACCCAGCCAGAAAGCAGCTTTTGGAAAATGACCTGAAGGGAGCATATATATAAAGAAGACGGAGTCAGACTCTTTTCACCTGCATCCAGTGACAGGACCAAAGGTAATGGGCACAAACTGAAACTCATGCTATTGTTTGAACATCAGGAAACACTTTTTCACTGGAAAGATGACTAAGAGTTTGTACCACCTTTCTGGGCAAACCATACCATCTCCTTCCTTGGAGATATGCAAAAGTCTGTTCATGATCCTGGCACAACCAGCTCTGTCTGCCCATTTGAGCAAGGTGGGTTGACCAGATGAGCTCCAGAGGTCCCTTCCAACTGTGATGACTTATGCATCGGTTATCACATTGCTTCCTTCAGCTTCACTGAGCCGAGGCACTGATTTTTGATTGTGGTGACACTTTCCGTTTTCTCAGCAGCACAAATGTCTTGGGACAAATTTCTCACCAGCACTTGCACAGTAAAGCCGCAAGTCTTAGATTACAGCACCACACAAATGAGTAAGTACAGACCTGCCAGATGTGAAGATTGATCTGAACTGTCCAAGGATCATCACTGCTTCTAGGAATTATCCTATCAGGGACTTCCTGAGCCAGAAGGGAAACTTTGTCGTTGATTTCTATGAAATAATACAATCATTTTAGGAACACATGTAAATCTGTAGCATCCACAGTGTCCTGTGGTAAGCAGCTCCACAGTGAAGTGGCATGTTATCATTAATTTATTGATTTGTTTTGAGAGTACCACAGGTTATGTGGCTTTCACACCCACTAATTCTTGCACAGAATGAGGATGGAAGTTCCCTATGCAGTCTGTGCCATTCACAGCTTTGTGCATTCATAAACCACGTGTAAAACTGTTGTCTCTTTGAGCATGAAGAGCTTGGGTGGGGATCCAGCACTGGTCCTCATACAGGAATCATTCCAATCCTGGATCAGAAAAAATCACTCATCTATTAGGCAGAACATTTCTGGTGTTCTTATATTCTTCTTGAGATAAGAGGACCAATTATATATGTTCAAGGTGCCACTGAACCTTAGATTTGTACAATAACCTAGCCATTTAGTGATGAACAGTTCAAGAAAGAAAACAGCAAAGGATGCTGCTGAGAGATGAGGATGTTAATTGCATCTGAGCTTCACAATGGAGCTGATGGCTTTAGAGCTCTGAATAAGCCTGGGAAATGCAATGTTTCTGCACAAGGCAGTGAAAAAGACTCTTGTGACAGAAGCAGCAGCTGCAAAGAGGGGAACAAGTACAACCCACAGAATTTGTTTTAACCATTCATAAGATAAGTAACAGCCACAGTGCTGATGCACAAGACCATGGAAATCAAGTTACAGCTGCAATATTCAATGGCTTTACCACTGTGCGCACAATGAACATACAAAGACCAAGGGAATGCCCCCTCCCTGGAAGTGCTCATGACCAGACTGGATGGGACCTTGAGCAACATGGTCTAGTGTTGGGTGTCTCTGCTCAGGGCAGGGAGGTTGGAACTAGATGATCTTTCAGGTCCCTTCCAACCATTGTAGGAATTATGAATGTTCGGTCCTTCATGCAGAAAAAGAGAGGTTGTATTATAGTCCTTTGTTCATCTCCAGATAGACAAAGAATTTCTCAGTTACTTCTTCTCATAAACAAGAAGGCAAAAACCTTACAGATTTAAAATGTCTTCCCAAAGGAAGATGCACATAAAACACCCTGGTCTACATCCCAGCACAAGGGCATGTGCCATTTACAGACACGCTAGCTCCTCTAGTCTGCAGCAGTTGTTAATTTTGCTTAAAATTTGGCAACCACTCACAATTTGCTTATCCTGAACTCCACACAAGAAAGGTGCTTGTCATAGAATTTCCACACTTCTTGTATTTTTGGACTGCTTCCTTCATCAGTTCTATGCTCTTGTTGTTTGCCAAAGGACTTGAAGCCTAAAAAGTAGCAGGTTAGCGTGGAAAAGCAGCAGTCACTAGATTTGCATGGTAACTCTCTCCAAACCAAGTTCATGTTGCTCAGAGATGCATTCATCTGCAGGAAACGCAGACCTGACAGCAAATACATGAGCACGAAGCTCTTCCAAATAAACAAGGATTTTAATTTGCTAAAGATAGCTCAACACACTAGGACAATATCAGAAAGCAATGCTCACACTGATTATTTACAGCAACATCTGTAAGCGCTGTGCACACGGAGCACTTTTGCCCTAATGAACACTTTCAGGTCTCTCGTACAAAGTGGAATAGAAAATGAAGCTCTCAGAACAGAGCCCTGCCTAAAACAAAGCCTCAGGCTCACCTCTGATGCTTACAGAGGAATTTCAAGGGCAGTGCAAAACTGAAAAATAAATGCAAGGTTAACTGCAGTGTTTACTGCAGCGAGGGTAAGTAAGGTTGATAAATGAGGATTAATTGCATCAACTGTTTCATTATCCCTCTCTGCATTATCAGGATAATGTGGATAGGGGAATTTTGGGGCACATTTCATTCTCCTCTGTGAATTGTTCAATTAGCAAATAAAAAAGAAGCAACAATGATGGTTTTGCCATCTAAAGCAGGTTTAGATTTTTTTTTTCTAAATTCCTAAAGCAAAACAGTCTGACAGAACCAGTGCTACCAGCAAATTACTGCCATCATCAACACTAACTCTTGTTGTAGCCCTAGCCTTGTATAACTTCATACTTTAATTCTGAGCATCTTCTTTTCTTGTCTGTGACTGGATTCAGGACCTATGTTATCTGTGCATAGATTTGGACAGTCTAGACTGAGAGCCCACAGCCCACTGGTTGTGCACACAACTGGTGCTCTGCTAACTAAGCTTCGTTTACAGCAACAGAGATCTCTTCTATATAGATTTAACCTTTACAAGTTAGGGTATATTTGCTTTCTGAGATTTCAGGCTTCACTAAGAGCAAATTGTGCCTGACTAACCTAAAGGGGATCAAACTCTGCCTTTGGTCATGGGCTGACTCAGCACAGGTATCTGGAAGACAGTGTCTAACGGTAGTGTCTGATGTTTGTCCTTAGAGCCGATCTGACAACACTTGAACCTTGAGCTATTTTCAAGATAGATCTGGGCTGCCCTTTGAAAACTTGAGCTTTGGGACAATGAGGGTTGTACATCTCCATCTTGAAAGAGAAAGCCTCCTCCAGTGCTCCTTAACTCATAAAATTATTCTGGAATCCCTGTCCACAGGTCAGAACTCAAAATATCCGCAACTGGACACGATTCAGCTCAGGATGTGCAGATGTGTGCATACAAAGTTGCTTAAATAACTACACAACTAGAAGCCAAAGTCTTGACCTGCTATTCAAATCCCTTCAGTGCTTTTGTCATCATTTGGCAGTCGCTGCCTGCTGGTTGTTTTGGGTTATGATTTGATTTATGAATTTGATTACCTGAAATTAAGCAGTTTATCCAGGGTAGGTCATGTAAAATCAAGCAGCACTGGAAGAAGTTACAGGAGATTTTGTCAGGAAATGGGCAACGTTTGGCACGATCCAGATCTGTATTGGTCTGTGGTCTGTGTTCCACGACAAATACTCTGTCCTATATATTTAATACTCAAAAAAATGCCATTTATGCCAGAAAGATGAAAAAGATGGCTAATTACAGCTTCTTCAGCTACTTGTGTAGCAGCTAAGTTGGCAATGTTATGCAATGCTTCGCAGTCTCCCATTATGACTCCATCCAAAGCCAGAATCTGATTAATTGCCCAGTAAAACCCTTGAACAATCTCCAGACCAAGAGAAAATAGGGAATGCCAAAATGGGTTGAATCCCAACATTTCAAAATAGCTCCAAGTTCAATTTTTTACCAATAAAGAGACTAAATCAAAGTGTAATTGATCAAGTAAGAACTAGCTGCAGCCATTTCCAATCAATGGGATCAAAGGCTGAGAAGGAGAGCTATAATAGCAACAGAGGGAAATTTAACTTAATTTCAGTAGGACAAGTGATACAGACAGATGAAGAAGTATTTTTCTAATACAGTAGGAGTGAAATCATTTCAGCTAGCAAGTATTAAAATGAAGTCTCAGCCTCAAAGTCTCCTTAGTCATGATGAATTCATTGACATGTACTTTATACCCATTGTTCTGTAGGAAAATATTAGCAAAAACAACTTTATGGAGCTGTACGATACAAAGGTTTAATTTAATACATGGTGAAAAGATGACTAAAACAGGCTTCTCACCAAAAATGACTACCCTTGAAGACAGTATCGTGGTGGAAAACTCTTGAAAAGCAGTTTTGATTGAAAAGCAATTCACAGGCTCCTAGAATGGTTCAAGTTGGAAGGGACCTGTTCCAGTCTCTCAGCGCCCTCATTGTAAAGAATTTCTTCCTGACTTCCAGCCTAAAACTCCCCTCTTCCAGCTTGAAACCATTGCCCCTGCTACTACCACTCCAAGCTCCTCCCCAGTTTTCCTTTAACCCACTTCAGGTACTGGAAAGCCACTATAAGATCTCCCTACAGTCTCCTCCAGGCTGAACAGCCCCAGCTCTCTCAGCCTGTCCCCGTAGCAGAGGTGCTCCAGCCTTCCACTCCTCCTCGTGGCCCTCCTCTGGACTCGTTCCAACAGTTTAATATCCTTCCTGTGTTGGGGGCTCCAGAACTGAAGGCAGTACTGCAGATGAGGTCTCACAAGAGCAGAATAGAGGGAGATGATCAACTCCCTCAACCTATTGGTCATGCTTCTCTTAATGCAGCCCAGGATGCCATTCAGCAAGTCCCAACAAAGAAATTGTTGCCTGGCTGCTGACCCCAAATCTCACATAAGTGGCACAGAACTACATGGAACTGAGAAGTAACTAAAACTGAGGATAACATAATCAGAGATTAAGACTTACTGATACTTGCCAGTCCCTAACACACACCAACTCAGCATAAACAGAGCATATTTTCCTGTTCAGCGATTTTCATAAATATTCTAATACCTTATAAAGCCTCAACTATTTTTGCCTCACTGATACTTTAAAAAGAGTTCACAGTAATAATTTCTACTAATCATCTAGATTAAAAACCTTTGCTCATGTTAATTTTGTCCCAGTTTTTGTCACGAAACAGATTCCAAAAGCGCAAGAGCTGGGAAGGAGCCACACTGTGTACGAACGCTGAGAGGTCAGAAATAGAATGCAAATAATTAACAGAAGTCCAAGAGTTTTTAATCTACAACTACAGGATAAGATTATCCAACTGTGAGGCTGGGACCGACTTCCTTAAATAGAATGGATATATTTGAGGTCTGGGCTTTGCAAATGAGCTGTAACTGAGAAACAGACATTTTTGCTGTGTGAGAGGAGGAGAATGGTGATGTGGCTGCTCTTAGTATCATAGAATCATTGGGGATTAGAAGGGACCTCAAAAAATCATAGGGTCCAATCCCCCTGCCACAGCAGGATCACCTAGACCAAGTTGTACAGGAACACATCCAGGCAGGTCTTGAACGTCTCCAGAGAAGGAGACTTCACAACTCCCCCGGGGCAGCCTGTTCCAATGCTCCGTTACCCTCACTGCAAAGTTCCTTCTGATATTTCTAGGCAACCTTTTCTGTTCCAGCTGGCATCCATTGCTCCTTGTCCTGTTACTAGACGACCTTGAGAAGAGCCTACTGACACCCACCCGTCACATATTTATAGACATTCATGAGGACAGCCCTCAGCCTCCTCTAAGTTCAAGAGACCTAGCTCACTCAGTCTTTCCTCCTAAGGGAGCTGTTCTACTTCCCTCATCATCTTTATTGCTCTAAGCTGGACACCCTCCAGCAGCTCTGTGTCCTTCTTGAATGGAGGGGCCCAGAACTGGATGCAATACTCTAGATGCAGCCTCACCAGTGCAGCGTAGAGGGGGAGAAGAACCTCCCTCGGACTTCTAACCACCCTCCTTTTGATCCCATCCAGAATGCTATTGGTCCTCTTGGCCACAAGAGCACACAGCTGGCTCATAGTCATCCTGCTGTCCACTAGAACCTCCAGGTCCCTTTCTCCTACACTGCTCTCCAACAGGTCAGTCCTCAACCTGTCCTGGTCCCGGGGCTGTTCTTGCCCAGATACCAGACTCTCCCCTGACCCTTGTTGTCCCTCCTTCAGTTCTTCTCTGCCCAGCTCTCCAGCCTGTCCAGGTCTCGCTGAAAAGCAGCACAGTCTGCTGGGGTGTGGGTGACACCAGTCAGCTTTGTGTGTCGTTCAAGTGAGTGTCTCCAGCAATGGTGAAATTTTTTTGGGACTAAATTACTGCAGAAGAGAAAAATAAGGCATTGTCTGAGAGTATCTATGAGGGTTTATCTTATGGGAAGTGCAACTGCTTGCCAACAAATTGACAACAGGGAAACTTCTGAAGTACTCTTGCAGTCCCCAAATGTTCATTTCTGACACTATACCTCAACTGATGCATCTAAACATGGACTAACTTAGGCTTGATCATAGACATGCGGGGTCAATGTTCACCGCAGGGTAATTATACTAGTATTATTATTAACACTATTCAGCTCCACTTTACTTATTACAAAAAGCTAAAAGAGACAAGTCCTATTGAATATTTGCAAGAACTAAATCACACAGACCTCCTGACGGTCTTAAATGCAAGACATCAAATACTCAACTACAAAATCTTTAGGGAAATCACCATGCTTTGAATAATAGCAAAAGTCCATGAGTCTTTCATATTAGACTCTCTTGAAGTGGCACAGGAGACAAAACCAGCTCAGATAATACTGTGAAACAGTACTTGTGAGTGAGAAATAAGTACTGCAGTTTGTGTTGTAAGGTTGACTATAAAAGACAAAGCAATGCTGCTCCTATACCGATGCACACCTTCTATCACCAGTGGTGTTTAAAGACACTGGCTGCATGAAAATGATGGCTGATTATTCAGGCAAGTTCAAAGGAACTTGCTAGGCAGTCTAGCAATGGATTTCACAACCTAGGAGCAGGAGGATTGGTTTCAAGTTGGAAGAGGGGAGGTTTATACTGGAAGTCTGGAGGAAATTCTTCATGATGAGGGTGTTGAGACACTGAAACAGGTTGCCCAGGGAGGTTGTTGATGCCCCTTCCCTGCAAGTGTTCAAGGCCAGATTGCCTCGGCCTTGAGCAACCTGGTTTAGTGAGGGGTGTCCCTACTCATAGCAGGGGGGTTGGAACTGGATGATCTTTCAGTTCCCTTCCAACCTGAACCATTCTAGGAATCTATGAATCTAGTTTTCTGCATTAGGAGATGAATAGCTCTGCTTTCCTCCTACTCCTTAGGAACAGAAGGGAAAAGCAACTGCAAGGTACTTTATCACTCACAGCCTCATTCATTATGACTCAAACACATGAAATTCTCACATGAACAGTTGCAAGCTTCCCAATCCAGCAGCAGCAGCAGTGAGTGTAGCTTTGCATACAATTGCAAGAATCAGTCTGTAGTTTGTACTGCCAACCCATCAAGCCAATCTCACACAGAGAACAGCACGAAGTCCTCACAGGCTGTTCCAAAATAACCCTAAGAGGTAAACCTGAGAGTAGCCAGCCTCCTCATCTGCATAAATAAATACCCAGGGACTCACACAGCTCAGCCTAGAATGAAACCTCACAGACTGGGGTAAAACTATAGCTGAGATTGCTGTGCAGAAGTTGTGTAGGGAAGACCTTGCCAATATCAAGCTCATTACTAGCCTGTACCACAAACCTGAGGTTCAGACATCCTCTATTCATCCCTCCCATCTTGCCATAAAAATACCAATCTGGCAAACTGCAAAGTGGTCTTAGCCACTATTTTGGAGCAGAGCTTGTATCTGCAAGCATCGCAGGGGAACACCAGAACCCAGTGCTGCAGCCTGTACCAGCATCATGCAGAAGAAAACCATCCCTGTTATGATGAGATGCTTCAAATGCAAGCGAATGCAGCATGGCCATTGGTCTAAGATCAGGTCTCTAATACTACCAAAGCTCAAAACGGGCAAGGGTAACATGGCCTCAATACCAAGCCCTCACTTGAGCATGCCCTAGCCCTTCAAACGGGAATTCATCTTCCCAGTCAAGCTTGCCTCCCTTTCCTCTATGAAAAGCTTTCAGCTTCCACAGTACCAAACATCTGCGGCCCTCACATCTCTTTATTAGCTATCACCACATACCGCATGAGCTGTGGCTGAAGCACACTCATTCCTAAAGCATTGCAGTACACAGGCAGACTGGGCAACAATTAGCCCATATGGAGGACTTTTTTTCCTTCAAGAACAAATCTGAGACAAAGCTTAAATTAATTTTTTCCATAGGAAACATCGAGCTAGTGTTTTTCTCCTTTAAAAACATGGCTACAAAACAGTCATATGTTTATTCCAAACAAAAGCTTTCTTCCCTGTGATCCTGCAGCACTCATTGCACCTCCCCTTTCTAGCAGGTCCTGCTGTGAATCAGTGGACAAGGCCACCAGTGCTGCAGGTAGCTGGCCCCCGATATAATGTAGAGTGCTGTTCAGTGACCAACATGAATACCAAATCAGTTCTGTGAGAGGCTTGACTACTCTGGCAGCACTGAGTAAAACAGTAAAGCCCTTGTACACAGTACTTCTGTTAAAAGAGTGCAAGGAAAAGAAAAACTGTACCCCTTCATTTGCAGAGCTGGAACATCACCCACCGCTGTGGGAGGAAGCCTGCCAGAAAGCCAACTACTGCCAGTATTGATAACACTGAGATAAATGCACAGCACGGCAAGCAGCTGTGCTACTGGAAGTACTCAGCGTTGCACCCTTGGTGCCAAAGGCTCTGCTGTACTTCTCATGAGCACTTTACACCCTCTCACACATACACTCTTTGGAAAGAGGCATAAGCATTAAGGGCTTGGCACACTTGCAGTGAGTATTAAGTGAGATATGTCTCTTCTGTGGCTCATAGATTTTATCTTACTGCTAAGCTCAGGCAGTGTAAATAGACTATAAAGTTTTCCATGTCATCCCCCCAAGCAGTACAGGAGCTACTGCAGTGTGCTACATTTACACACTTGGTATCAGTGACGGCACGCCGAGTATCACCGTACACTGCTCACGCTGCAGCGCCTTTTCTCAAGTGATTGCAGTAGCTTTGTGGTAACTATCATAGAATGTCAATAGTTAGGCAAAGCAGGTGGAAGAGTACCATGAGGAAGTTTGTATATTGTACTGTTTTTCAAGTCAGTTTAATAATGCTCGATCAGAGTACTCACAGAATCATTAGGGATCAGAAGGGACCTCAAAAGATCATCCAGTCCAATCCCCCTGCCACAGCAGGACACCCAGACCAAGTCGCACAGGAACATATCCAGGCAGGTCTGGAACGTCTCCAGAGAAGGAGACTCCACAACCCCCCTGGGCAGCCTGTTCCAACGCTCCATTACTCTCACTGGGAAGAAGTTCTTTCTGATATTTCTAGGGAACCTCCTCTGTTCCAGCTGGCACCCATTGCCCCTTGTCCTATCACCAGGTGACTCGATGCTGCCATTACAATTTTTTTTGTGGAAGGTACAAGACAATCACCACAGGGAACAGGAACAGGGATGGACAGCACCTGGCCAAGCTGGGAGAGGTGAGAGAACAGTGCTGCAGCAGGATGTGACAGGAGGGGACAAATCTCTTGGCACATGGACCTCTCCAGCACAAGTCCAGTCTTGGGCCTCCAGCAGCCTTGTGAAGAACCACAGAAAATGTGCCAAATTGAAGCCTGAGATGTCTTGAGCAGGGAGAGAAGTTCTGAGGAATAAGAACAGGAGTAGGGTACAAAGATTAGAAATCTGTCAGTATGACAGGAGATTTTCCATCTAATCTGAATTATGCAGTGTGCAGCACAACCCTCATTTATCTCCATCAACTTTTGCAGCACATAGAGCATCAGCTTACGCTGGAGTCAGCAGGCACATGATAGGTGGTACAGATTGCACAGCCCTCACATCTCTCATTCCCTGATGACAAAAGAAAACCCCAACTTGTTTCTTTTGGACAGGACTACCACATCGGTATGTTACTCAGTTTAACTGTGTGCCTCAGGCCTCCCCATGGTGCTTGTGACCACATCCAGAAGTGGTATTCAAGGCAAAAGATTTTAGAATTTGATAGTAATTAAAAGATAAATTTGGAAAAAGTCCATTTGGCAGAGCTGAGCAAGACAACTCGAGAAGCTGGACAAAGAATATGTGAAATCTGTCTCTGAAGACAAGACAGATGCTAACTTTTGCTTTGAAAAATTATGGGGTAAAACCAGAGAACTAATCCTTTTCACTTCTCTTGTTTGCTTGACTCTTGATTTGTTATTGGTGACAAATAGTAAGAATTATTATGAAACTATAAGATCAAGATTAAACTATTGCTTAACCTTAGCAGCATAGTGTTACACAAAGCCTCTCACGAAGAAATCCTTAGTGCATTTTATATATCTAGGTAATCTGCAGAAACATTTATACAGCAAAATTTCCTGGGACTGAAAGACATTGCCAATGTTAGAGAGAATTAATTATTAGTAGCCTTTGCAGTGACAACAGGCTGATTTGAAGCACTTAATTACTCAGTTTCCTGAGAAAATGAATGAAGTTAACGACCTTAACTAAGGAAATAAAGGCGACAGCCCCCACCAGAGTCATTGCTGAAACAGGCTAATCCAATTTCAGACAGTATTTAACAAAAGTACTCAGCTAACTAAGATTATTACCAGCTAGTTATCCTTTCTTTACTCTGAGAATCTTAGTATAATGATTTTTTTCATTTTGGAAAAGGTAATTCATAGACAAACAACTAATTTAGAGAGATATCATCTGAGTAAATGGGAAGTTTCATACTGTTTCAGTGGTAAGCTAGGACCTGCTACATGATAGCTTAGATCACAGCATCACAGAATAGATCCTACCTTTCAGTTACTTGATACAACACCAGAATGCTTCCAAAGCGTTAGGAACCCTAACTTTCATTGCCAATCATTTTAGCGTCTCCCTTCTTAGAGTGGTTTTAATATTTAAACTAATGAAATAGGCTCTCATAAAGAAAATGCCTTGGTTTGTAGAGTGCAAGGACACATACCGGACAATAATGCATCCTCTGGAAGAGCTAAAAGAAGATCTACTGACCCTGAACAAGATTTGTGGCAAGCCTCTATTTTACAGTCACTGGTAAAGCCGCTAACTTTTTTTTTCTATAAACTGTTCAAATACATCTAACAAACACTGAAGCCATACCATACACTGCATTAGTGAGGCTGCATCTGGAGTATCATGTCCAGTTCTGGGCCCCTCAGTTCAAGAAGGACACTGCTGGAGGGTGTTCAGTGTAAAGCAATGAAGGTGATGAAGGAAGTAGAACAGCTNGTAACAGAGCATTGGAACAGGCTGCCCGGGAGGTTATGGAGTCTCCTTCTCTGGAGACATTCCAGACCCACCTGGATGTGTTCCTGTACGACTTGATCTGGGTGATCCTGCTGTGGCAGGGGCATTGGACTGGATGATCTTTCGAGGTCCCTTCCGATCCCTAATGATTCTATGAATGGCTGCCTACATAAAAGCCAAGATCTTCTTCCTTACTAACAAGGGTGTAGAAATAATTTACCAATAAATGAACAGAGAAGAGGGGAAATGATGCTGTTGAATTACCTTGGTGCCATATTAAATTCTTAAATTCTGCTTCTGGGATTTACAGGCGTTTGTCTTTATTTGTACTTTAGAAAAGTTGATGGCATATAGACATTGCAGTACAATTAAAGAGACCCATAAAAGTAAATTGGAAAAGACAGACAAAGCTCTAGACACAGGCAAAATGCAACCTCATGTGTAAACCTGCTGGTGTTGCATAGTATTAGCTCTAGTTAATCAGAAAACAATTAAAAATCAGAGAAACATACAATGGTTTGGGTTGGAAGCGACCTTAAAGATCATCTAGTTCCAACCCCCCTGCCATTGTCAGGGACGCCCCTCACTAGACCAGGTTGCTCAAGGCCCCATCTAATGAAGAAAGATGTGAAACAATCCCAGGATTAGCAGCGCTATCCAGTCAGACACAATGCTTGCCTCTAGCTGGTGACCCAAGCCTCTTGTGTGTGCACTGTAGTGAAGCTGGGATGGTCTAAGCTATAGGGAAGTAACGTAAGGAGTGATGTGACCTTCTAGTAGGCCTAACATTATGAAACAATGCAGTTCAGTAGCATAACGTTAAGTAAATCAGTGGCCAATGTTTCCTATTATAACCAGGGCTCTCCTGTTTCAGCCACCCTGAAAGCAAGCATGGGTTTTCCCAGGCTTTTGTTTTCCTGCACAGTGCTGCTTGATCCTCAGCCATAGGGATCTCCTTGGAAAACACACATCTCCTTGAAAGCTCGTTATGGCTAAGTGCTACAACCACACAGATGAGTTGCTCACTCTGGCTTAGCTAGCCCTTAAACTTTCCTCTCCCCAAGCCTTCAAGATAACCTTGAAGCCAGTACCCAGGAATTCAGGCTTTGCAATGCATCTCCCCAAAACCCCCACTTACTAATTGTTTAGTTAGGTTTCTTTCCCTGAAGGTCTGATCAAGTGAAGGCGCCACCTCTTTAACAGAAGCTGTTCAGTCAGCTGGATACTGGCAGAAAACATCCTGAACATCTCATTTGGTTTCTAATTTAGACACACAAAATGCACCATCAGCTGTTAACGGGAAAGAGCAGGAAAAATTACTTGGGCTTTGAATCACTATGGCAATCATATCTGCCCTGTTAACATACAGACCCAACAGTACACGGCAAAGCAATGCACTCCAAAGGATGGGGGGCAGGAAGCAGGCAGGAGGAAGACAGTAATTTCACAAAGGTGAAGGGAAGGAATTCCAAAGACAGCCCTTCTTTGAAGCAAATCCAGGTCTTCTCAGAGAAAAGCACAGTTTCAGCCTTATATTAACATAGAAGGCCTAAAGGACCACAAGATTCAGTGTCTTTCTGTACTGGCAGTACAAGCACCACTAGGTGTCAGCCCGATTTAACCTATTAGAGACACAGATTTCTTTAAATAAAAACCCCACTTTAGTCTTCTATCACAGAGATATACATACGTATATACAATATACACACAGATATAGAATATAGATACAGATATAAACCCAAACTGACTTTGAGAAGCATCCACCAGACAAAACCCCAACCACAAGAGAGAAAACTACAATTTATTGCAAGAAACCAGCATTCACGCACAAGCTCAGATACCATGAGAGTTGGCTCACACTTAGCCACAGAACAAAACTAAGTACAGGTAGTACTACTATAAGGGTCACCTAAAAGATTTTAAGGTTGAAGGGGAAAAGGAGGGGTCAGTAAAAGGCATTCATTTACCCATTGAAGGCACACAGCTTTGAGGAGTATCTGGGGCAGGCTCCCTTGCCATGGTGAGGACATTATGCCCCAGACCTGCTGCTTCAAGGTCCTCTCAGAATGGTCTCTTTCAGGAGTCCCATTTACACCCAATTCAGATAACCACTCTTTGTCAAGTATGGCAAAAGAAAACCATAAAACCCCACAGAAACTGCTTCCCCATCAAATATATCCATTCACAGAGCTGCTGATTGCCTGTGCCCAGGTGGGTTTTGGCTCACAGCTGGGATGAGGTTGTTTTTCCAATCTCTCAAAACTTCTCACAGGCACCATTTTAGCTCCTATCCCCATTCACCAGACCTCTGCCTGACTCAAACCACGACAGCATCCAGCTGGGTTTTTACCTGGTAAAGAATACGCTTATTCAAGTCCATGCATTTGGAGACTGTGAGGATGATGCACAGTCAGAGAACATGCAGAGAACAAGATCAGCCTTATGGGCAGCTCTTCATTCTTTCCAAAATTCAAAGCCCTGAGATCCAAATAGCGAGCTAAAAAAGGGTGAGGTAGAATGCCTGCCCTGCTACTGTTTTCTGAAGCAGTGAATCCATTAACACCACAGAATCCTGGCTGGCTACGAGATAAAAGCAGATGGCCCATTTATCCACATTTTGTCCAGGGGAGACTCAAGTAACTGAGGTATCGCTTCTGAACAGGCTCTGCCTGAGCACTTGCTGTCATTCAAATTCACTCCACCCCCTTCCTCATTGCAGGGTTTGAAACACAAAACAGGGATGTAACGCAAGGTAAAATATTTACTCAGTGTATTGTTCCTTTGGTCAGAAAGACACACGGGGTCTTCAAATTGGACTTCAAAAAAAAAAAGGGGGTTATGAAGTTTCCTGTAATGAAATTTTCATTCTCCTCTCTAGGGGGACTGTGCTGAGACAAAACTGAAGGTGAAAAAATGGACCTGGCTGACACTGTGCTCTGGCAGAAAGAGCTTGCAGAGGACAGTCTCCAGGCAATACCTACTGCGCTCCCTGTGGGCTCTCACCAGTCCTGTGAAGCACTGCAAATAAAATAATGGGAGAGCAGAAAAGGAAAATAAACAGACTCAATCAGAATAGCAATTACCCAGGGAAACAAACTCTGCCAGAAGACCACCTTCTCTCCAGCAACACATTAAAAACAGCCTACAGTCTCTCCTTGCACATAGCCTCCCTCTCCTGTCAAAATGATGAAGCTTCAGTTCTGAAACTGGCTTCTGTCACACTGCAAACACAGTCAACTAACCATGAGTTGCTGTGTGTTTCCTGATCTCTTATCCCTGTCAGCCTCATAGAATTCTCAGATCAGTGTCAACAAGAAAGCTGGAAAGGATGAATAAATTAGGTCACTGCTCCACAACTATTGGCAAGAGCCAAGCTCAGATGGCTGATATCAAGGACAGAGAGAAACATCAAGTGGGAAATTTCATTCCAAACATGACTGAATGTAGCACAGAAGGACAAGAAAAGGGCCTAAATCAGGAAAATTATTCTCAGACGAGAGATCAGAGAAGACTGAGAACAGAAGGCAAAAATAGTCCCTTTATAACCTAAACCAGCCTGGAAGTCCAAGCTGGATTTCATTTCTAAAACTAATCCTAGGGGCGGGATGAGCCCAGGTCCAGACCCCAGCCATTAGTCAGAAAAAGAATTGGGGGGTGGAAGGATAGTGCATATGGTGCATGTTCTAGAAGCATGCCCACTCCTTTGGAGTCCTCTTTCCAACCCTACTCCCACAGAAAGATGTGCCTCTCTCCTAACCAGACTCACAGAATACTTAAGGTTGGAAAGGACCTTAAGGATCATACAGTTCCAACCCCCCTGCCATGAGCAGAGACACTCTCCACTGGACCACATTTTTCAAGGCCCCATCCAGTCTGGCCTTCAACACTTCCAGGGAGGGGGCACCCACAACCTCCCTGGGCAACTTGGTCCACTGTCTCACCACTCTCATCATTAAGACTTCCCTCCTGGCTATCAGTCTAAACCTCTCCTCTTCCAACTTGAAACCATTCCCCCTGGTCCTACCACTCCAAGCCCTCGGAAACAGCCCCTCCCCAGGTTTCCTGTAGCCCCCTTCAGGAACTGGAAGGTTGTTCTAACATCTCCCCAGAGTCTCCTCTTCTCCAGAATGTAACACCAGGAGTGACCTACCTGATCATCTACCTCAGACCTGTCTGCCTCTGGCACCCTCCTTTCTGTGGCTTGCTCTGCTCAGATCACAGAATCACAGCATTGTTAAGGCTGGAAAAGACCTCTAAGATCATCAAGCCCAGCCTCTGACCTAACATCAGCACATCAGCTAGACCTGGGCAATAAGTGCCACAGCCGGGCTTTTCTTAAAACATCAGGTGTAGCAGGAGAAACAGCTGCTGTGGAGGAAGGAAGGGCAGAGAATTTGAAATGGGAATACTTCTGTTGAACAGCTGCCAGGAAGGAGTGTTGGTACCGCTCTCCACAGCTTTCCTGCTTCCAATAGTTGTCAGGCTCATAGAGTCAGGGAAGAGCTTTATATTTCTCAGGTGGAAATAGCCAAGGCTTGCTAATCAAATCCACTGCCAGTCTGAACTGAGGATGAATGACTGATATGGAGTAGGTTTGCAAGTGGCTCTTCTCATCACTGCCTTCTGCACAGCTCCTGCTACCCTGCTCCTTCTCAGGGAAACAGCACCTCACGAGCCTCCCCTGTGGTAATGTCATGGCCCTCCTGAGGGACACCGTCCCCCACAGACGTCTCCAGCCAGCCGGCAACACCTCTGCTGCCCTGTCTGCATTCCTGCTGCTGGCAGCAGCCCCTGCACCCACATGAAATCACCAGTGGAGGGGGCAGTGCAGGCTGTAGGGGTGAGGCAGGGATCTGCCTAACATCCAACCTAGCTTGCCCCTGGCACCTTCAGGCCCTGCCCTCTCATCCTGGTGCTGGTTGCCTGGGAGAAGAGCCTGACCCCCACCTGACTACAACTTCCTTTCAGGGGGTAAAGGTCCCCCTGAGTCTCCTTTTCTCCAGGCTAAACACCACCAGCCTCTCTTCATCAGACTTTCCATCTAGTCCCTTCCCCAACCTCCTTGGTCTCCCCTGGCCCTGCTCCACCATCTCAATCTCTTTCTTCAAGTGGGAGGACTAGAAAGGCCCAGTACTGAAGGGGAGGCCTCATGAATGCCCAGTACAGGGAGGGAATGATGTCCCTAGTCGTGCTGGCCACACAATTGCCAGGATGCCATTGTCTGTCTGTGCCACCTGGGCAAAGTGCTGGCTCATGGTCAGCTGGTTGTCCAGCAGTACTGCCAGGTTCCTCTGCTAGGCCGCTCTCCAGCCACTCATCCCCCAACCCCTTAGGGCTTAGGAGTGACCTACCTGATCATCTACCTCAGACCTGTCTGCCTCTGGTACCCTCCTTTCTGTGGCTTGATCTTCTCAGATCACAGTTGAATTTAAGATCCTCAGGGCAACCGGGAGGAAGTCTTCTAGGCTTATGACCCCGGAATTTAGGCTCGCAGATCTGGATGGATTCAGGGATCTGCTGGCCAAAGTATCATGGGATGAAGCCCTTGATGAAAGAGAGGCCCAGGACGACTGGATAGTATTCAAGGATCACCTGCTCTGTGTGCAGGAGCAATGCACACCAACAAGGAGGAAAGCAGGGAAGAATGCTAGGAGGCCTGCCTGGCTGAGCAAGCAGCTCCTGGACACGCTGTCACACAAAAAGAAACTCTGCAAGGAGTGGAAGGGAGGGCAGCTAGAGTGGGGGGTATATAAGGAAGCTGCCCAAAGAGCTAGAGACCCGCTTAGGAAAGCCAAGGCAGAGTTT
>VZRI01001202.1:0-43271 GCA_013397515.1 Upupa epops | reverse complement strand
GAGAGGGACAGAGGGTCCTGTGTATAGGNTGAGAGGGACAGAGGGTCCTGTGTATAGGCCAGATACTTTCCTAAGGGAGGTCTGCTGCCTCCTAGGGGCCCAGGTTCAGGATATCACCAGGAGGATACCCGAACTCATTAAACCAATAGATTATTATCCGCTGTTGATGGTGCAAGCTGCTAGTGATGAGGGTATTGAGAGGGGAGTCAGGACAATTAAAAGGGAATTCAGAGAACTTGGACAACTTATCGATAGAGTAGGTCTGTAAATAGTGTCTCATAGCTAAGATGGCAGCAAGGGGCTTTGACAGGAATATACTATGCTGGGTCAGGAACTGGTTGGATGAACGAGCTCAGAGAGTAGTGGTTAATGGTGTCGCATCTAGTTGGCAACCTGTTACGAGTGGTGTTCCCCAAGGCTTGTTGTTAGGTCCTGTTCTGTTCAACATCTTCATTGATGATATTGATGATGGGTTGGAATCCATCATAAGCAAATTTGCAGATGACACCAAGCTTGGAGACTGTGTTGATCTCTTAGCAAAATTTAGTCATCACAGGTCAGAATTTTAGTTGGCCTGAATCTCAGAGAACATAGTGTAGTTATATTGTTTTGTATGAGCACACACATTTTTCATTGCATTTACACATAATAGCATAAAGAAAAAAAAAAGAGTGTTTTTTTGTTGAAGATTATCTGCATTGAATGTTTTTAGTTCCACATATGCTCACACTTTTTTCACAAAGCCATTGGACATCTCAAATTATTAAGGCAGATTAGACAGGTAGTTTAGGAATACATTAATACCTCATGCATGTAATAAAGATACATGGATTAACAGTTCATGAAATATACTTTACTGCTGTCACCAGTGAAGCACTATTCACTCTTCAAATGCATGCACTCAACTAATCTGCAGTGCTCCCTAGCAACATTTCAGTCCTGAAATTGCATAAAATCATAAATTATACTGGTTTGAGATAGTAAATCCTACAGTGTGTCTTGTTTTCACTACAAGCCTGGCTGATAAAATCTCAACCAGGACAACAGAGTGCTTTGAAAATCCCCAGCTTTAGCAGAGTTCTGCTGGTTCCCCAAGAGGCATGGCACCAAGTGACTGGTGTCAGTAAGGTGGGATTCTGGGACTCTCGAGACAGAACAGCTTTCCCCCACACCAACAGATTCATTACACAAGTATTTCTCAACACAAGTACTAAGCTGCCTCTTACTATACCGACATCTACATAGCTAGATTATTGGAACTTGTGACTTAGCACTAAACTTCACTGAGAACAAGCTTCCCTTTCCATGTTACATAACAAGAAGTAACTTAACCAGAGCAGCTGGTAGAATGCTGGGGTTTTTTTTAGCAACGTAGCCTCTTTCCAAGCTCCCATTTATAAATTGTGGTACATGGCAGCATTATTTTGAAATGGCATGAAAAAGTCTAAGAGGAAAAACCATCATCTTTTAAAAAAATACTTCTTTGACTTTGCAATGCTCTCATGCACACTCAGTTTAACTCCACTGAATTTCTACTAGCAGAAAGGTTAAAAATTATGTCTTCAACTACCAGTTTTAGGTGTATTACAAAGCAAACAATAATTTTTCTTTCAGACTTGCTCTTATCTTTTCCTGTGATGAATAATACAATTTTTGAGTTGCCTTTCTAAGCACTTCCAAGGTCTACATTCATAAAACTGTAGCATTTTTTCAAAATATATTGTCTCAAAAATCTTATTTAACAGAAAAATCTTTAAACAGCATTTTGCAACCCTAAATCAGTGAATAAACATGGAAAATTTTCTTTTTAAAAATAGTAATAGAAACCCTATAAAAGTAAGTTAAGAGATTTTTCTGGCCTGTTAAGAGATTTTGAATATTAAAAAGAAACTAAGATAAATACATGTTCATAATCCTATTCACAACAGCTGAAGAATCTCTGTTTATTAGTCCTGTCATTGCATTTAACTAGCTGCTCATAATTATTAAAAAGATAAACAGTGTTGTAAGATGGATTCATGGTAGTGTGTTCTCTCTATTAATAAAAGTCACTGCAGTTCTTCTACTGTTGGATTACACTGCATAATTAGGCCATCTGCCAGACCACTTACAGTATCCTCCTACAGAACTGTTTTTATTTAGCTGCTAGATTTAGTTATCATTCTAAAACTTGACATGAAAATACCTAATTCATCATAATCACAGTAAGCCAGCATATTCCACTAGTTCTCCTAAAGTCACATACTGTATTTCACATTTAGATTTGACATTATCTCATTTGAGATGTATGTTTATGTTTGACGCTATAGGCATTCATATCACTTAATACAGTAACAGAAGCAAAAGAACTTCTTCATACTTTTCAGTACGTCCCAAAAAGAAAACCAAAAAGCTGTTTCTGAATACTGTAGAGTTTATCAAGTAGGATGTGATTCTGGATCTCTTTCTGAACCAAAATCTATCTGAAAATTATACAATATCAGAAAAGCTTTTGGGTTTGAATAATAGATATTTTCTTGCAAAAAGCCAGCCTGTATTATGTTAACAACCTCTTACCAATAAAGCACAGGCAGTGGGAGCGTTTTTCAGTCACTCTGCATTTTTTGGAATTTTCATAACAGAACATGACAGAATAGCTTTATGTCTTCATGAAGAGTCTAATCTTCACATGTATCAGCTTCTGGGCTGTCTGATAAGGATTGTTCTGCTTCTCAGTAAGTACCTCTGCTTAGCTGACATAGACAATTGGTGAATGTCTCTTATCAGGGAAACTCTCAGCAGCACAGCAATGAACAGTAGCCAAGTACTAGTTTCTAGTCTCAGTGATTTAATAATATGGTTCACTCATGGTCACTTAGACTAGGACACCAGGATGGAGTAAGAACCAGGATTTCCAGCTGTGCAACAGCCTATTAATTCATGATATCACATTTTTTTTTATGTGCATACAACTGACTCATCTTCTCATGGAGGAGCAGGTAGTTCAGGAGGCATTGACAGAGAAGAAGGAAATAAAACATGCAAAAATCCATAAGAAAAATGTATGCATATATTGTTTCCACTAATGTTCCTCTTAGCAAAATTTGATTTCCTGTTATAGCTAATCAAGAAATTACTATCAACATTATTATAAATGACTGTGAACATATTGTCAGCTCCAAAGGTTGTCAATTTCTATATTTTAACCTCAGACCACCTAAGAAGACTAGGCTAGTTCCAATTCCAAGAGAACAGAAATAACTATACTTTTATATAAATAGATTCAATTTGTTATCTCTGTAGAACAGGAAAGATGTTTTCAGCAGGAGACTTTTCTCTTGTGCAAAAGTATCGGATCTAAAGAACTGCTCAGCCCAACAGATTTTGATTTCTGCATTCTATACCAGGAACAGCAATAAATCTTAGTTTTTATATTTAGCAGGTTTTAATCACTTAGTACCAATGTACGTTTAGAAGACAAATGTTCTAGACTAGATTATTGGATGGATTTGAAAGGAGATAGAGGTTCTGGAGACCTGAAGCATACTGTATGTACTAGACAGAAATTTTATGTTCCCAAAGGCAGAATGTAGATTTTTGTTCCTGTTTTGCTCAGTCTTTTTTGACCGAATAACAGAAAATTTCAGCTTCAGTTCTTTGTCTCTAGAGAGACATGCATCAATGGAAAATATCTATAAACATCAGCAAGAAACATGGTATTAAATTGATTGAAGAATCCTAAGTGGTGTAAAGCCAAAAGATCCCTTGAACTTTAACCTATCAATGCAGATAGCTGGCCATTGCAATTAGCAACATAGGTCATATAGCTGAAAATGTCTGGGACCTGCCCAAGTGGGGAAAAAATGAAGGAAAACTACTGCCACAGTAAATAAATAATTTTCTTGTAACGTCTTGTTTATAAGATGTATTTCTACGTATCACTGTAAAGGAAGCACTTTCAAGGAGTTGCACATACCTTACGTACTGGAGGAACTGGCTTCCTCCCATGACCCAACAAATGGTGCCAGAAGTCACCTTGCTGCTTGCATGTTTTCTCAAGCTATGTCAAAGGAAAGGAGCCAACCTACAGAGCAATCCAGTCAGTCTTCAAGTTTGAGGTTTGGCATGGTAAAATCTCTTAAGATTATCACTAAGAAAAACCTTAAATTAGACTTGGAAAAGTCTAATTTATTAGATTTGGAAAACCTCTCTCTTCCCCACTAAAATCCCTATAATGTACTACAACAGCCTTCAATACCAATCTTAAGAAAAGAAATGTTGAGTAATGACTGAAAGGTCGGCCTTATAAGAATGTTATTCTAAATCCTCAGCGTTTAAACCCATGCAGCCAGTTCAGTCTGAAGAATTTGTATACTTGAAAGGCATCTCACTAGGAATGTTTTATACCTGTTTTTCTGTCATGTTCTCTGAAACAGAAGGAAAAACAATATAGGTACATAACTATGCAGAGGACTAAAAGCTGATTAAGTGTACACAGAATACAGCAGAAGAGACAGATTTTCCATTTCCATCAGCCAAAAAAATATCAACTTCTTAAAAAAGCTAGTGCATATAAATAATGTAGCTGCTTAGGTCATCTGCAAAGTTTTCTATACAGTAAAGTACTGAATTATGGTTTCCTGTTCTGTTATTTGTTGTCTTTGGTCACTACCCAGGTGCATGGAAAACTTTTCAAAGTACTGTTTATCATAGAAAAAAGAAAATTCTTGAGCGTTACAAACTGGCTATCTTCTTTAGCAGGAAGGAGAGGATTTGTTTAATGTTATTCTGGCACACAAAACATAAATCTGGTCTCAGAGAGAGATGCTGCATAATCTAGTTTTTTGCTTCTTTCACAATTGTATGCTGCCAGAACTGACAGAACACTTTACAAGACCTGAAGTGCATGTAAATACACATGTTCAATTTTTAGTTATTAGCTCTAGAATTTGTGTGGCTTTGCTCCTTTATTATTGTGAACAAGATGAATTTTGAACAGTCTGTCATTGATCAAAGATCCCATCAAGAACAACTGCTGAATAGCTAGAACTGGAGACTGGGGAGCTCAGTCATGCTCATTTTATGCACAACAGTAAACAGTTGTGTGTATAAGCAGCTCTATTAGCATCAAGAGGAAGATGACATAATTAGAGATTTGTACAACTTGGCCTCAGAACAAAACAAAGACAAACCCAGGAGCTTAATATCTGTAATCTGTCATCTTATACACTAAGAATACAATATCCCTAGATGCAGGAGGCTCAAATCAGCTAAAAGAAGTATTTTGGCCCATTGGAGATGCTCTGGAATATCTCACCTTGTTTTCAGCTGCTGCTCCAAAAGAGCACAGGTGTCCTGCAGAGCCTGTGTCATATCTGCCAACCCTGAGTGGATGTCTTGGTTACCCTTAAGTGTCTCAAATGGCAATAGACGTCTGTGTTTGTGTGACTGATGCAAGCCTAGGCTGTCATTTCTTTACAGGTTAGGCAGATACACGTTCCTTCCGACAAGATATTCAGAAATCACTGAAATCTACTTAAGATAAATAGGAGAAGGGTTACATTTCTTCAGAGACAGAGAGTGTGTGGGATGGTGCTGCTGCTACAGTATGACATAAAAAGCTTGATCTCGTACATGTGCTGTGAGGAGAATGGAAAAAAAGATAAAACCAGAGATTAAGACAGATACAACGCACGTATACTGCGGTCTTCTGAAATGTCAGAAACAGAACTAGCCCTTGTTTTGTATGATTTTTCACATTTTGCAATGACTCCTGAGTAACATGCATAGAAAAGCTACATGCACTTCTTTTTCTAGCATGGTATTAAATCAACCTCTGCTGCTGGGCAAATAATGTATTGGTCATGACATAAACGGAAACCAAACCAAACAGATAATATCTATGGCAATTTTTTTTCCTCTTTCAAGATCAGCTATGCTCTGTAGTCCTAGCTCGCACGCTGTGCTATAACCTCATCTAATTTATTAGTTACTAGGTCTGACTGACAGGTTACTGAGGGAACATACTAGTCCTCCAGTGTATGAATCTTCCTCCTTCCCTTTCTTGTCTCCTAGTACTAAGTTCTCCTGATCATTCCTCTCATCCCTCTGATCAAACACTGTTGTTTCCTGGGGAAGAGACTGGCTGCGATTGTTTTCCTCAGTCAGTTGTATGAGATGGTACTTGCCCCTTAAGAACAGGACTGACATCACTGCTCAGCATGAATGAAGCTGGAATACTGACTTTTACCTGTCCTTCTCATGGCATCTGCTCACTTGATCTTAAAATCCATCCACATCCAGATATTTTTATGTGACATCTAAAGAACAAACTTGTTTAAAAGTTATGGCTATCTTAAAGACAGTTTTCAGAAATGAGATAATGCTAAAAGGCTGTACAAAATTATAGCATTTTTTAAAAGAAGTGTATCATGTTAACCTATTTACAAAAATTAAAACACAGTTTATTAGCTCAATCACATTTCTTAGGCTCCATGATTGCATGTGATATCCCAATCTTACTTCACTTACAAAAGAAGAATGCTTTAAGAGAGTTCAAATTGTACAAGTACAATGGCTACTGGCCATAAGAGATATGTATTTTAACTTTTTAAACACAATTGTAGAAAAGAGATCTGTGTCTGACAAGAAACAACTGAATTACCATCTAATTACCAGAAAATCCTGTCTGGATTTAGTGAGTCTGCATCCTAGGTATTCCCAGTCTAAGTGTTTATCTGATAGAAGGTACATGACTTAGTTCTCCTTAGCTTCACTGTTTCATTTCCACAAATAAACACTATAATTTATGCACTATGCTTTCTTTACACAACAGTCCAAGAAAGGGGATTTATTAAAGTAAAGTAACTTTCCTAGGCAGTTTCTGTATGCAGAATGTGTAACCACCTTAATGAGCTCTCTGATAATTGCTATGATCATGGTAGAAATACCACACTTAAAAATATTAGCAATAATACTTATGACCTTTCCATTTTGTGGGGTTCTAAAAATCATTAGAAATGCATGAATACAATTATGCAGGTATGAAAGGATTAGCAGCCACAGTACACAATAACTTTACACATAAACTTCTGGTTTTTCTTTTTTTAAAGACAAGTATAAAGGGTGGGTGTCAGGAGGATGGAGCCAGGCTCTTCTCAGTGGTGTACAATGACAGGATAAGGGGCAACAGGTGTAAGTTTCAAGATAGGAGGTTCCACATAAATATGAGAAGAAACCTCATCACATTGAGGGTGACAGAGGATTGGAACAGGCTGCCCAGGGAGATTGTTGAATCTCCTCTGAGGATATTTAAAACCTGCCTGGACATGTTCTTGTGCAACTTGATCTAGTTGATCCTGCTCTGGTGGGGGTATTGGACTAGATGATCTTTTAAGGTCACTTCCAATCCCTAACATTCTGTGATTGTGTGCACACTAGTAATTAATTTATTAGCTTCATATGTTCAAACTGAGAAATTATTCTGGTTTTGAGAGTCTTATTGAAGAAGACAGTTCTATTCTTTTACCACTGGTCTGAGAACAGAATTAATACTGTTCAGATATTTCACTTTTTAGCTCAGCAACTGCACTGTCTGAATTTAATGGTGTATTTGAGCAAACAGTGATAATGATTGATGTTTACAGTTACTACCAAAAACTGGTAGGCAGAAAGGCTCTTGCTGAGATTTACTCCTCCAAAGACCAAGGATACCACATTCAAAGTGCAGTAAGAGAGAGGCCACACTACAGCAAGAAGCTGACAGGACAAGTGACCCTAAAGTAGCCAACAAGGTATTAAATTCTACATTCATTGTATTCAGTACAATGCTGAGGGACCAGGCTCCTCTTCTGTATCTGGCATCCAAGGAAGACTCTGGCCATTCTTGCTTCTGAACCCAATCTGTGCATTCCGTAAGCAAGCTCCTGTCTACCATGGAGTCTAGTCTGTGACTTCTCCACTATCTGCATCAATGGTGACAGTGACACAATAGCCATCAAGGGTGTTGGGTTCAGTACTGGGTTTGTATACATTTATATATATTTAATTGCATTGTTATTTTCATTAAAAGTCCATAAGTCTCTCTCTCTCATTCCCTTTCTCTTCCCCTTTGGGAGGGAGAGGAGTTAACAGGGAGAGTCTATCATTCATCTAGTCACCAGCACAGCCTTACTCCATGGTAACACTTGAGAAAGTGATACACAACCAACTTGCACTGCTTTATAGACCTTCCGGCTACTAGAAATGATGTGACTTTGTTTCTGGCCTATGGTACTACTACTGCTATGTAGAAGATGTTTTCTCTTAAAAAGTAATTACGAAAGCAATATAAATAAATGCATCTTTCTATCTTTATACAATCCATTCTGCTAAAATTAGACTGCTTCTTTTATTTTTTAAGAAATCATAATACCATATAAAGAGTCTGTAAGACAAAGTGAAGCACTGGCCTGGCAGCTCTTCAGACACTGGATTCACCTCCTAGTGACCCTCTCATACTTCTTTCCCACTTAAAGATGCCAGAGATACCACCAGTCCCACACAGCACAGCATCTAGAGTAGTGAACAGCATCTACAGACCCAAAAACAGTTGTCCCGATGCTGACAGAAAATTTAGTTTAGCCTGAGCTTCTGAGAACACATGAATTAGCTCTGCTGCAAACACAGAATTTCAGTATTTACAGTTCACCAATGGAAAGAAGTCCCATTTGTTAAACCAGGAAGTCTCATTTGTGAATAATAGAAAACACTACTAATATGAGATTTTCAAATAGTGCCAGCTATTTTGCTGCAGAATTGTACAGCATACCATGTCACGTCACTGGAGACTAAAATAAAACCTTCCCAGAAACCCAAGTGCCCTATAATACTAATTTTAAGAGAGTCCAAAGTTATTCTAAGCAAATGGTTTTATCTAAATTTGGCTATTAATTCTTATTGCCAAACTGATTTTCAAAAAAGACCGTATGTTTGGGGTAAACAGAGTAAATAGCATAAAACATGTTCTCTCTGTGCACCATGTAAGCTGTATCTCACAATGTCAACTAAATAGTAAGGCTAAAGGGTAAGAGGATATTATTTTCTTCACTTATACTTCTGCTTTGGCACTAAGGTCTCAATAATTGTACAATGGCTCAGCCTCTCTGACCTCTGAAGATTCTCCATACATCTCTGTTTCTAGAGGTTGAAGTCTTCTGTCACCTATAGGACCACACTTTCAGTTGTACAAAATACTTCAGCTAGTCCTTGTTTGTCAAAAAGCATCAGAAAAGATCAAAAGGGTGTTAGGCAGGACCCATATGCCAGGACCCACCATCAGCCTGGCACATCCATTTTACTAGAAATTTTGCTTAGGTACTTGATGCTACTGGCACTACTGAAATTCCATAATAGTACTAGGTATCAAAAGAAATTAGATGCAGAAGAGAGAAAAAGCACTGGTGCATCAGCAAAGGAGTAAAATGTTAGTAAAAATGTATGAAAGCAACCAGCTCCCTAACCAATCCTGGCTGTTTTCTATGGAAAACCTGACCACAGTCTTATCCTGTCATTGCCCGACACAGGAGCACTTGCCACTGTTTAATTAATAGCAAATTGTCCTGACACATTTTATGTACTTGTTACTGAGATGCATGTACTAGTTTACTAGCCTGCTGGGTTGCCTAGAAAACCATTCAATTCTCCATATACTGCAAAGGCCTCAAAGTCCTGAAGTCTCACGAGTCCTGATAGACTAATTCCCTTCAAGGTCAGGGACATTTCTGCCTTGCACATTCCCCAGCTAGAATAATTTCTTCACAGGAAGGTAAAAATCAAAAACTTATGTTGCTAACGAGTGAAAAAATAAACACATTCTGTTCATATCTTGTAGCCTAAGAAAGGCCATTCAGTGCAAAGGATTTTTTTTTATCCTTCTCGTCTTCACATCATGTAATATTTCTCTAACTCACTCCTATTTTAAACTGAGAGATACACTATTTATAGGTGCTGATAGTTTAAATTATCTCTTAAATCTGAACTTTAAAGTATGAAATAGAATCTCATCCTGCAATCTTTATCCTTTTCAACAAGACAGGTCATGACATGAAAATTATAACCTGGTGATTTTCAAACAAAAGACTTTATGCTGGTTTTAACTTTAGAAAATATTTATATGAAACTGAAAACCAGAGGATAGACAGATTTGGTTTTAAAAAATAAGGTGGGTTTAGGTTATTTGGTGTTCTTAGATAAATTTTTATGGAGAATATAACACCTGATTTTTTCACTTTGTAAAGTGAAAAATAAATTCTGACTCAAAAAATAGTTTAAAAAAAACCCACATCAAAAACATGTTATGTGAAAGAAATCAATTTTTAGGTATCTTTAATGAAATTATTAATACATCCATCACTAAATGTGTTAAATGAAATTCAGAAGAAATCTACAGTCAGTTTGTCACATTTAGAATTACAAGTAAAAGCTCTACAGAATCAGCAATAAGCTATTTGTTCTTTTTTCATAACCTGTATATTCTGCTCTGGCATACTCTAACTACGCTGCTTTGTATAGGGTTGCTCTGTCAGTATAATCTGAAAAGATGGTTCAAGACAGCTAGTCACATCTCAAACTCTAAATATTTTTAAGAATCCTACAAATTTCTTGTCTCTGGTTAAAGAAAGAGGGCTAACTTCTCAAGATTTAAATGCTGTGCATCTAGTTGGCATCTATATGCAGTCTCCAGTGGCAATGCATATAAATGTAGTAATGAGTAGTTCTTCACACTTTGTAATAAATAGATGATTAAGAGTTTTTATACAACATACATTATCTAAGATTTCCTAATCTATTTTCCTTTCAATTGTTGAAAATGTAAAACAATTTAAAAAAATATCCAAGTGTTTGAATACAAAGGCATCCAAAGCTAAGAGTAAACTAAGCATACACCAGTTTGTCAAAGAGATGCATGACTTTCTGTCATTGCGACAATGTACTTCATTTATTTATTGTGAGATAACGTCATTTTTGTCAAGAAAAAAACTGTGCTAAAATGTTATGACACAAAGTAGAAAAGTGTAGTAATGGGTTTGTATTTTGTAGAATAGATTATATTTTCATAGCACTTTCTATCCAAGGATACTGTGACATTTTATAAACAAGCTGAAACTTACACACCAAATTTTATCTCTGTTCTATAAATAGGGATTCTGAGGAAAATGAAAAGATGGATACCAAAAGTAGGACACAACTCTCTTGGCTGACACACTGCTCTGTGCTCTGTGTTTCTCCCATACGCTGAACAACCTACCAGTGAATCAGATCCATTGCCCACACTACAACCTCAAGACACCACCATGACTAATTACTGAAAACTACCTGGTACAAGTTATCAAAGCTAACTTTTAAACAAACCTAAAAATGCTTCCTTCAAGCTCCAGTCCCAATGTTTGCTCTCTGTTCTTCTGCTTAAAAAGCGTAATGGTTTCAGAGAAGCTGATTGTGACAAATCTATCAGGTGGTTAAAATAAAAATTTTATTTTTTGCTATGTTGAGAAGATACATAATTTATGTATTTTCTTCCTTACTAAACAGCAGAGGGAAATTACAAAAACCCCAGGTTACATTGTACAATACAGTTGAGACCATTCTTGCACTGATGAAACTACAGCATTAACATTAACCTTTTTTTCTGATTTTTCATGATTGAAGTATTGGGTAAGGTATTTGATTATAATAACCATTTCACCCTAAAAGGTAGAAAGAAATCAATGATTAATGAACATAGAAAGCGCATCAACTTGCAAACAAAACAAAAAAGTAACTTTTTTTAAACTGTGCTCATTAATCCTCTGCCTTTTCTTTAAGATTACTGTACTGAACTGCAAACTGGATTCCAACCAGAAAATGTTATGTTCTTTTCCATTATATGAAGTTAGGATACCTTTCAAAAATAAAGACTTTATCATTGTCTATCTTGAATGTGTCAGGAACAGAAGACCCAGTTGCTCTTATAAGTCTGGCTTTCATCTACCTAGTTCCTTTATTCCACCAAATAGTTCCCAATATTTTCAACTGCCATATTCTTAAAGAAAGTAGTCAGTTGCCCATCTAGTCACTTTGGTGACTACAGTCACTGCTCTACTGAAGGAGCCTCTCAGTCCCACTGACTTTTATCAAATTAAGAAACTAGTGAGAGAGTACCTCTTCTGTCTCTACAAACTACTGACTGAGGAGTGAGATAAAATTATCCATGTCTAACAAACACTGATATAATACTTGAGGCAGAGATTTGCACAAAAGCCTTAGTTCATTTACATAAGCTCAGTAGATCCAAGAACTATGAAATCCCACAGCATAGTTTGTTTGAATCACTCCAGTAGGGAGATAGCTACTCTGTGTGCTCTAAATGTAAGATTTAGGCACTGAGGTGGTCTATATGCAGTTATTAAAGGCATGGTCTTAAATTAGCTGATCACTACAAATCTGCCAGGATAAAAGTATTTGTATCTAAATAGTCTCTTCAGTTCAACAGTACTTTTGAGATTATTAGTTTATATAGATTATAGGAGGGTTTGAACTCTCCTATAGTTCTCTTACCTGCTCTAGGAGAACATGCTTTGCAAGGTGGTTGAACCAGGTGATCTCCAGAGGCCCCTTCCTAACCCTACCATTCTATGATTCTATAAACTCTTCAGGTTTTCAAGGTCTTCAGATTTTCTTTTCTGTTAATTGTCATGAACAAATTTAAACAGAAAAGAATTTCATGTGTGTCAACAGGTGTTCCAAATATGCCTCTCTAGAATTAATTTAAAAAACCAACCAATGAACAAGCCCAAACCAAAAAGCCTGCCTGTAAGAGAATAATATGCTGATTAGCTGAGGAATTATGGAATTTAGCTTTTAGGTAATATTATGAGGACTGAAAGAAGTAATTGTAAGTGCCTTCTTGATGGAGCAGTAAAACAAGGCGATGAATGAAGTACAGTAGTAACTACATCACAGAATTTCCAGAAAATTTTGGACACTGGAATAACTGGACACATAATTCAAATTGGCTTACAAAGGAAGATAGTTTTAAAAATTGAAAATTGACATGAAAATTAGGAAAAAAATGGGATGTTGTACATTGTTAATATCCATGACTAAAACCATTTTCAGATTTAGGTCTGGGCTCTAGAGGACAAGGGCATTTATGAAAGCTGGTCAATATTCAAACTATTTCCTCTAAGCTCACAATTGGTGCATCCCTATGAATAAGGGAGGAAGCAGAGGAAGCAGGAGACCTGAGTAAGGATCTTCTGAAACAAACCCAGAAGGAAGAAAGTAATTTACAGAATGAGGAAAACAAGACTGGCCACTCGGGAGTAACATAGGAATGTTATCAGAATGTATGGATGCAACAAGAGCTAAGGCTGATGTAGAATTAAATCTGGCAAGAACTATCAAGTAAAATAAAAAGGGTTTTCCCCTCTACATCAATAGAAAAAAAGAAGAATAGGGAAAACTGAGATTATTGGGAATTCAGAGCATGTCTTTAGAGGAATGTCTGAGAGCTGGGACTGTGAAGCCTTGTGAAGAGAAGAATCAGAGGAAACCTGACCCACACCTAAAAATATCTGAAGGGTGACTGTAGGGAGGATGGTGCCAGACTGTTTTCAGTTGTGCCCAGTTACAGGACAAGGGGCAAGGGACACAAACTGGAATACAAGAAATTTAATTTAGAAATAAGTCACAAAGCCCTGGAACAGGCAGAGAGGTTGTGCAGTCTCCTTTTCTGGAGATATTTAAGACCTGCTTGGATGCAGTCCTCTGCAATGTGCTTTAGGCAGTCCTGTTTTGGCAGGGGCTGACTGGACTTGATGATCTCTTGAAGTCCCTTCCAATTCTGTGATTTTAAGACAGGTGAGAACAAAGAGGATTTTAAAAGCACAGAAGACAACATTACAAAAATAATTTCAAAGCATTGGAGGCTAAGAAAAATGTGAGAGAACATATTTCAAGACACATTTCAAAAGGAGACTGAGCTGAATATAAGCACTACTGAGACTTCAGAAGATGAAATATTCATGCTAGGATGTCACTAAAAAGCCTTCTGTCATTTAGAGATGTTCAATTACATATAGGAAAAGAAAGAAATCATCACTTCTCATGTGACTTTGGTATTAGAAAAAGTGAAATTAAGCTTTCCTACAACAAAGTAGAAATTTCCCAGAAAGCAGTAAATGGAAGATTGAAAGACTCAGATAAAGAGGAAAGCTAAAAATAATCAAATGTAGATTGGTTCACATATGACTAGACTGGGAGCATCTACAAATATATCGAGATCATAAGCAAAAAAGTAGAATAGTTTTTCAGTATGAGACTCTTATATTAATAGCCTGAAATTAAACATGGAAAGATTGAGTCTGAGTATCAGGAAAGCTTCCTGGCAGTGAAACAAACTAGGCTCCCAAGGGAAACAATGGAATCCACATAGCTTCAAACTTTTAAAACTAAACTAGACACTAACACTCAGCATAGTTTGGGGAATGAGACAATGGCAAAAGACATGGTTGCATGGCTTAGTACTGGTAGGTCATGGCCATCTCTGGTTTCCATAATTCTGTGAAGAAATACATAAACCACCCAGCTGCAGAGTTAACGTTATTTGTCTCTATTTTTGCAAACATTTTCAAGAATGACAAACAATAACAATGTCAGTTCCCTAAAATACAGAACTGCCTTTCAAAGTAAAGGATTTAGTTATTTAAACAAAATTCATGAAACTTATTCAATACATCGGGCAGATGTTTCTATGTAGAATGGTTTACTTATGTGTTAAGACAGAATAAAATTATATTACTTTAGCTGAAACAGAATAGCCTATGTTCTGCTGATTTGATTTACTAGCTTGAAACCTAATTATGCTGCCAATTAATATTGTTGTGAGTTTAAGTTGTTGTCATGGTCACTACAGTTGGTCTATAAGTGTCTTTTTCTCATTTAACAGATAGAGATATACTTTCATATATGAGAAAACATTTTCAGTTTAAAGTTTAACCATCTGTTAAATATTTCCTCTTCATAATACATCAAAACTTCTTAAACTCTCTTGATGATCATTTCTTTTTATACACATTGTTTTCTTTACAAGCAGAACATTTTATGTTCGGTGCCAATTACTGGTCTTGCTCAACTTCCACGTAAATCTGACTGACGTCAGCAAGAATGCACCGGTGTAACTGTCAACAGAGCAGCAACCTGAAGTTAGCTGTAGTGAGAAGTACCGTATGTACCAATATGCCATTAAACATCATGAGTACCCCAATTCGGAGTATTTTAATAAATTGCTCAGCTTATTGACTTATCTTTTCTGATATTTACTATCACAATGTCAGTCTTTGAGTTAACAGCTAAGAAACAAACTTACCCTGTGTACAATACATGAGAGGAAAAAAATCTGCCCAGAGCAAAGTTGTTCCACCTGTTGTTTATGTCAAAAACAGACTAAAGTTAATAGTCATTTATTGGCTATTCTTTGAACAGGAAAATATTTTGCTTTCCAAAATTAGGTGCTTGATTCAGGGTTAGTTATAAAAACCTGCTGTTTGCTTGAGAAACAAATCTGAGCTGGCAAAATATTTGAAGCACTGTTCAGCAACAATCAGGAAACAGGATTACAGAGAACACAAATCACATAACAGGAATATTTATTAAACAACTGGTGGGGTTTTTTTTAAAGGAAATAAGGAGAGCTTTTAATTCTGAGGACAATTAGGAGACAAAGCATTCTGGCAATACAGTGAAGTTATAGCTTTTAAAATTATTGTAATAAGTTCTGACATATTAAGACACTATTACTGATGGGAAAAGTAGCAGAAAGAAAGTGCTCATAAATCCAAGGAAAACATTCTAATTATTTGTGAAAAAGGAGGTTTGATGGCACTGTAGTTAAGCACACTTTGTGGCTTTTAGAACGCTATATCCAATACACTAAGAAAACTTTCTTCAGCTAAAAAAACATGCAGTAATGGAATCAGGAGGGAATAGGCTGTGAACAACTATTCTGAAATACAGCTATTACAGGGTCATGATTGGCTAAGAAACGTGCAGTCCATCTTCCAGATTTCTTTTGATGTACATGGAACATCTCTGCAGATGTCAACATAAACACTGGCAGGCGAAAGCAGAATTTAAATAGCAATAAGTCTACTACTGGCTCTAATTTCACTGCAAATTGACATTATATTCAGTGATATCAGCAGAATTAAATACACAAGGACCATTAAATTACTGATGCAGTAGTCATAAAACAGATATGCAGGGACATATTCTTGAGTTTAGTATTTCTATTAAAAGTAGGGTGTATCTGTGTGAATTATTGACTATAATGGTGAATATAGTGTATTAGGACCAACCTCTGCACCGCTATTTTACGTAGAACAACTTCTATCCATTCTGCCAGACCTGACTTCATATTCTACCAATTGAAGGTAACAGTGACTGATAAACAGCACAGTTCCCATGCTATATTCTCCCTGTCACCCACACACTCTTTCCAACCTGAGCTGAAGAAAATAAAAACATCATCTTCAACCTAGATAAACAAAAAAAGGGAACGGGTCTTCCCCGGACTCTCATGTCCAAAATGCCTCACCTTTTGGCTACTGCTGCATCCTGCTGTGACAGGGAGGGGAACAAAACATACAGCCAAGGGGACCTCAGCATAGTGTAGGTATAGTATGAAACTTTTAGTAACACAGCAGGATGTTACTGCAGTCTCAGTGGAACATGAATTACACCATTTGTTGCTAAAGCTCTCCCTATGACAGCATATAGCAGAGCACCTCTAGTTCAAGCACAGGTAAGAAGCTCACCTGGCATCCAAGGAGTTAACATGTGTTTGTACAATGAAGGTCCCACTGTTGCTGGGACCAAATAACTGTTGTCTTTGGAGGAATTATGTTCTTTCTAAATTCATATGACAGTACAAACCAACACACTAAACTGGGGTTTTTTCTGGATTACAGGCCACCCAGTCTGATACCTAATCATCTTCAACTTTGCTCCTTACAGCAACTTTGTACGTTTATACATACATAAGTCTGTTTACTTTCAGCAATAAGTACAAATTACTGTGGGTTTTTTGATCAGTTCTTTACACAAGGACTCAGAGGGAAGATGTAAACAAGTTTATATGCAGTTAGAAATCATATCCCGAAAGGAAATGTAACTCTTTGAAATGCCCTTTGCACAAGGTCATACCTAACATCAGAATGAGAAAACACTGCATTAACTGAGTAATCTTTGTGATCACAGAAGGGGAAAACATTGCCAGTGAATGTTTTCAATTCTAGTCTTAACATATTCTTTTTCCATACCTGTATTTGTTGAAAGATTGGTTAACTAAAGATTAGAGCCTTGAAAAGTCTCATATGCAGACCTGTCTCTATGTATTATGCTGCAGCCAGGGCTGGCTAATTAGACATTTTGGTCTGTTCAAAAAAGACAACACTAAGATATAGTAGACTGGCAACATTGTGGCAAAAGAGAAGCTGGTAAATAGCTAAAGAATAAGGAAGAAACACAATGTTAACAGCGTACTCTAATTCAGCAGAGAAACAAGGACATATAAAGTAAACAGAAAGCTGATTAAAATCAGTGAGATCAAAGGAACATTTTCAACAAAGAAATGAATATGAATTATGTAAGAAACAGCAGAAGTCATTTGTGGTACTGATTTTCCCATAAGAAGTCTATTTTAGTGTACGCACTATCCTAAGCAAGTAGCATTAAGTGAGGGTCTTCTAAAGTGTTAACAAATCTACAAGTAAATCTGGGTTTTTATCTATTTTGTAATTTTTTCCTCTATGCTGAAAAATTTCAAAACTGCTGACAGGCCCAGCATGGAAAATCATTACCTAGTACAGTTTTCCACACAAGTTTTTTTCACCTGCGCACGCACTAATGATCAAAAAGATCTCTTGCTCACAATACTTTGAAGAGGTTTGCACAGCGCTACAGGCAACTTGGTAACATTATATAACCATTTGCAATTTTTTGTCCTTCCTTGTGCAAATATTAATTTAACTACAAAAACAAAGGTAGAAGAATGCCAGTCTTCAGAAAATATTTTAGGTCTTTTACAGTGTTTAATATAATTTCGTTTATAAAGTAGTGAATGGTAGCCTTTATTTCTACAAGCATGTTGTGAGCACATGTAACACTTGCTGGGAATACCTCAATACGAAACATCAGTAAACATGAAAATCTATGCTTAACACTGAATAAGAAACAAAGAATAGAGTCTCTAGCACCTTTTTAGGATATACAATTTTTAGGTTGCAATCTTAACCCAGACAGTAAATGTTTAGATGAGACTGAACAACTCAAACTCCACAACTGTCCATTCATTATTTTTCAAGTATTTGAATACTGAGCAATCAGCACCTTTAAACAAAATTATGTTTTCTACTAAAGTGCTATTCTGAATCCACAAAATGAATGTTTGCCCTTCTTTTTGTGACTATATCAGAATCATAAAATACACAGGGTACACTCAAATTAGTAATATACACCACACAAAGATGGTGAGGAATGGCCCAGACTTCAAAGGCTTTGTGATTCCTCTTTAAACAAGCAGTTTTCACAGAATGACACACATCAATTTATAGATCCTTATTATAGAATGTGCTTTAAGATTATTCTATTGGGAAAAAGAAAAATTATTTTAGTTTTGATCAAAAAAGCAATACTATCTAAACAACTGTAGGCTAATCACTCTGTCTGTCACACAGAAAAGAATTCCCAGATTCCATGGCTAATAGGTCTTAAGTTCATACCCATTTCCTATTATTAGATTTTTTTTAAAAGTAAACCAAATTCCCTTTGTTATGATAAATTGTACTTTACTTTTATACCAAGGCAGCAACTAAACAATTAACAACTGTATTAAGGCAGACACATATACATAGTTCAGAATACAGAAATATCAGTCAAGAAAAATAACACAGAAAAGGTTACAAAAGGAATTTTCCCATGAGCTTTTTGCTTCCTAAAAGCTATAAACCTTCTCATCTGAGAAAACCTGAGTTTCGGTCACATTATACCCAAAATTACCAATTGAAGCAGGGTAGGATATTAAATGACGACCAAACAACACCACTTCCTGCACTCTTGTCCCCTTGATGATGGTACTGTCTTCCTGTACTAAAACACATTTCACAGGTTTTCTGCACAGCAACTACCAAGATAGTGAATAAAGGGCTTCATGAACTAGTGCAGAGAAAAGCATATCTAAAACAAATACTAAAAGCAGAACCAAGTACTTCACTGTATTCTTCTGAGTAATATCACTGAGAGTACATGATATTATCATTGTTTAGTAAAAATCTCCAGAAAAAATTTATATTCTATTATTTCTCTTTAACAGAAAACTTCATTATATTCTTTCTGACTAGACACACTGTAGAAATATTGAATAGCACCGGTTTATGTTTTGTTTTGTTACATTCCAACAAAGGTTTTACAAAAGAAAATAAAAAGGGAGAAAAAATAGGCAACAACAGTTTTATGAAAGCTGTGTATGGCTGCACTTTACTTGTAGAGCACTGAAAGACTTCATGCTTTCTGGACTAGATGCACACTATATACATGTAGGTGTCAGAAAGAAAGCCTGCTGAAATTGTGCTGACATCAAAATAATGATGGGCTTATTTTTTCATATAAATATAAATGTTTGATTTAGTCAGCTATACATAGCAGTTGTAGCTTTAATCATTCTCAGAACCTTGAATGTTTTCCCTGCTTCAGGTCTGCAGGGACCAGGAATCTCAGAGCAAAACTGCCAAGAAAAGCACTCTGGAGAACAATGCAACTACCCTGGAAAGTCACCTGGCAGAGTTGTGTTGTAATTTCAGCTACAACTCAGTAAGCAGACAGAAGTTGAACAGAAATCCCTGGGGACTGTGCTTAGAAGTGCTAGTAAGCTAAACCCCATTCTATTAAAACTCAAACATTGTAGGAGTTTAATACTATTGGTTTGAAATAAAATGTCATTAAGTTAGTAAGAGGTACAATTCATAAATGACAAAATGACCTCTGTCACATTTCAAGTGTCAGAGAACCCAAGTAAAGTAAGAATCACCCACATTTTGTTCAAGAGGAAAACAGTATTAGCTTCAGAAATGGCTTCAGCCGCTTTGGCTAAAATCTCC
This sequence comes from Upupa epops, assembly GCA_013397515.1. Lineage (NCBI taxonomy): Eukaryota > Metazoa > Chordata > Aves > Bucerotiformes > Upupidae > Upupa > Upupa epops. The sequence goes on along the minus strand of VZRI01001202.1, from coordinate 23,118 downwards.
AAATACGTGTAATTACACAAACAAAGACAATCAGCCTGGGAAATCCACCAAGCATAGGAAACTTCAGTGTAGGTTTGACAGTGTTATAAATGAAAGGAATGGGTCTTTAGAATAAAAGTGCTAGAAAACTTTCATCGAACTGCTTCATGCAACTTCCATTACTTCTAGTACATTTTATTTTTATAGTCTTTATCTCCCACTTGAAATACACTACTGCCCAGAGGCCTGTCTGCATGTAAAAGTTTATTCTCCTGAATTGCTCACTCTTCCTGGTCTATTGCAGCTACTTACTACAGCACATGTTAAAATACTATACTAGCACTGAATAAAGCACAGACATATGTTTGGCTCCTATTATGGCTACAGACAGAGCACTGTTGTCTTAGCACACTATGACCCCATCATTCAAGAAATTGACAGTATATAAAGTTAAGACAATACACATTTACTTTTAAACATACTTTCCTCATAACTTGTTTTCCTGTGCTACTCCAGCTCATATTAACAACTTGTTTCTGGAAATGCTCCAATGAGTTAAATTTATATTGTGAAATATTTTGACTAAGAAACAGAGTACTTACCTCTAAAGAAAAACACAGACAATAGCCTATATAATCCTGAAATGAGCCAAGGTTCTCCTGTCCACTGCAGTTGCAGTTTATCATAGCAGAAATCACTGTATGTTGCATAATGATCCATAAATATTGAAAAGAAAGGCAATTTAATTATGCCTATGGAGTACTTAATTCCATGGATAAAGAGAACATCCAAGAAAATATATACTTAAAATATAAGAGAATGTATTTTGTGCATTTATTTATTCACTTACTGCATCAGAAACCTACTTTGTCCAAGGTCAGATTCTGCCAAAGATCTCCATGCTGTGACTGTAGCTTAAAACTGAGATGCGTTTCCCCAAAAGGGCAATAAAAACAGAGAACAGTTTTTGGTATTGAGAGGTACTCAAAAGAAAGGCAACACCAAGTTCCTAACCAACTCCATATGTAATCCAGAGTGACATAAATTATCTTAAGTATGTCTTAACTAATTTATGACAAAAATAATCCATTTTTTCCCAATAATGCATATATTAAGTTTCAAATTATGAAGATGATGTAAAGTTCTCTATAGTTTCTTTGTGAAGCTGGTTTATCATTCTTACTGCAAGGGATGCAAAGTTTTGTGGAGCAGTTGAGGAGCAGTTAGTAGAGGCTTATTTTGGAAAGAAATGTGAAATTAATTCAATAGTCAGAAGGTCCTCACAGAAATCACCTGTCATTCCTCTACTATTCTAAGAGTATGACTCTAGCTGAAGTAATTCTAGATTAACAATTACATGTGGGGTCAACAAGTAATTCCTTCATATGAACATATTTACTGGTCCACAGTTTTCAGTAGCTTCATTCTCCTCACTCATGATCAAATCCTATACTGTGTTCTTATTCTACCACAAAAGTATCCCCCCTATTAATTGAATATGCACAAATAACAGTCTATTTATAAACATTCCTCTGTCAAGCCTCAAGAAAAAGTTTTAAACCTCAGAGTTCCTGTGCCTCCCAGGTTTTCATTCCGAACACTTGCTGTCTCCCTTCTTTCTGCTTCCTCACATCTTGTTACTTTGTGTCTGATGCCAGTATTAGATACTGAAACATTTTTCAGCTTCTTGAAATTCTTTGAAATTTAAAAGAAATATTTTCAAATATACTTAAGGAACATTTTTCATTTGTATCTTTGAAAATCCTATACCAATCACACACCTGAGTAGAAACACTGGTACCAAACACTTGAAATAAGCTACAAACTCTCAAAGCAGAAAATGTAAATAACTGCTGAAAGTTAGCAAGCGTATTTTATGCAAAATGAAGTGCAAATTTCTAAACCAGATGTATCCATTTCTAACAATAGCTTTTAACTTTCAGTCTTGCAGGTTTTTGCCTTTTTTTATCCTAAAAGGCAACTTCATATCCCCACACCCATAATTTTTTTGGTTTATGTTCAAACTAAACATTTTTAACTGAAGGCCTTAAATATCAAAGCATCATTGACAAATTGATAAAATATAAGATTCCAAGAATGTGAAACTCTTGTTGCCAAGACTGCAAGTTAGTAGTCATGTTTAATTGCATTATTAAAGACTGTAACAATCTGTCTTAGCTTTAATTTACAACCTGAGTATTGAACAAATCATAAACAAAGATGCAAACCAACCCACAAATCACTCTTTCTACATTCAAAAGCATGCAGAAGGACTACTTTTCCTAGCTAGAGCTACAAGAAATTAAATCTAGTTTTGCGACACTTCAACAACCACTTTCATGCTGTTACAGGTTTAAGATCAAAGTTTTACTTAGCATGTTACACTGCATATTTGTAAAAAAGTGAAACAAAATATGACCTTGCTTGGATCTGATGCTGTACACCTGGTGTTCCTCAATGCAATTTGGATCTGTCTGGTTAAACTCAGATTTATTAATACTGGAACACTCTGAACTGTTATAAAATTGTCATATAATTGGTAGTCCTTGTTAGAGCTGCTTATCACTTTGGCAGAACCATTTAATATGTGGAACATGATCCATAGGAATAGGTATGTCTGTTACTAAGCTGAGTAGTCATATAATACTTTCACACCAATTGAGCAAGACTGCTGCATGAGTCCAGCAAAGGAGCTGGAAACACAATCAAGGGATTTCAGCAAATCAGTTTTGCCATCCCAACAAGACTTCAGTGATGGGTAAGTTATCCACCCAGGCACAGCTGAGTACAATACATCCAACAATGTAAGGATTTTCCTGGGCTGCTTCCACATAGATATCAAGCACATTTTTAAAGGATTTGTAATCATCTGGCATAAAAGAGTATGACTAAAAGATGGCTGGCTCAGCTGGTACTCATAAATATACTGGCATCTGCTATTCTTCCTCATGAAAATTCTTTTCCAAGGAAACCAGACCAGTAACAGACTGAGCAATCTCAGGAATAAAAATATCTTTCATGGTCTTTGTGGTGAAATCTTAATGAGTTTTGAGATACCCTGTAATGACAGAAAAGAGGTAACATTTGAAGAACTCAGGCCCAGACAGAAGGATTCATGTAAGGAAGAAATTAAGAGTATCTGGTGCAGGGAACTTCACAGAGAGGATCTATGTGGGTTTGTGTGGAAGGTCTCTCTGGTGTCTTACAAATCTGATTAGGAAGATGAATACTTCTTTCCAGCACTGCAAAATAACCTAGGTCCTTTGGAGGGTACCAATATAGGCACCAAGACACTGCATAAGCGAGGCAAATAACACTCTATGTACCCAGTATCTTTTGACTGTAATGTAGTGTTAGAAAGCTGGCTAATAAATTGAATTTGAACTATTAACTGACAAGCATGTATTTTAATTAATACTAATTTTAATTGTTATTTTAATAACTAAAATGTGATTACATGCTTCATATTGTTGAAATTATGGAAGATTTCATAAAGAACTGTGGATGATCATTACAGTTTAATCCACACCTGGCTAGTACGTTTTGCAGTAGTTTAAATATAACTTTTAATGTATGGAAGGGGTTTCTAATACCTTACTGAAGTGTCCTAGTTGTCATGTCTGTAGACAATCACAAAGCAGATTTTCAGTCACTCATTTGCTGATAAGAAATAATTATTTGAAGATAAGAAATAAGAAACTGAGCTAAAAAGTTTGAACTGAAAAGTTATTTACTTCAGTGATAGAGGTGTTAGGATGGGAGCAGTAAACTGAAATTGGTTTCTCTCTCAGTAGATTCTTAAGTAGCAAAAAGAGAGTATGCGGCCAACTCCAGACTACCTTCTGATCCAGGGATTAGTTTAGATTAGATCACATCAGATCAGATAATTTTAACTGAGACATATTTGTTTAATTTTGTTGAGTGAGTAAAAGTCATAAATGGAACTTTTTCTTGGTTTTTAGCTCTTAAAAAAATCAGGTAAAAATACACACATGCATGTAGCCTGGCATTGGTATCATGAGGAATACCAGTCAAACATTAATTACCTGAATATTGTGCCTAAAAGTCATTAAGTACAGTTTGGAACATATAACAAGGGAATCTTAAGTAAATGTAGGAACTGGTGAGAGCCGCACTGGAACACTGCAGCCCAACAAAGTTTTTCCTAAATCAAGGAAGGCTTTGAAAATTGGCTATAAAACTGGAGTGAAAAGCCATGAATATAAGAGAATGAATGCCTTACAGCAAGACTCTTTGAGCAAAATCTGCATAGAAGCATATACAATTTAAAGACTCCCTAGCAGACAGTCTACAATGTAAGGGACAAAATGAAAAGAGAATTATTTCAGTCTAGCAAGGTTATAGATATGGATTGAATGAACCTTTAATTAGAGAAAACAAGACTAGAGTAGTAATTAAGCATTAAAATAATTTGCAAAAATATATGGTAGGATCTCTATCACTGTTCATTTTACCAATTTTTAAAAAGATTTATTCTGAGGAACAATATGTACTATCTTAAGCATGATATCAGCATGGGTTAATATATTTGCAAAACCTGTGAATCCATAAATTTACAAAAAGACAACAGAATTAATTTTAACATAGAAAAATCATTAAACCATTCCTAACCTGCTTTGCTTGGATTAAATTAATACATAAAAAGAGAACCTGAAATAATTGATTCCTGCTCTTGCAGCACAGGCCAAAAGCCACTTTTCATATTAAAAATATTCCTGCACACTGAAAATGTAATACTCTGTTTCCTTCTGCAACAGATCATCTGAGAGTGAAGTACCACACAATGTAAATTACAATGATATGATTTAACAATACTGTGCAGACAATTGGTCTTCACAAAAAGCAGCATCAATCTTGAGAGATATGTAGTGCCTGTCTTAGAAGTTGAACTAAAGCTTCTATAAACCTACACAGAAAAGCTTTTAAATTAAAATATTTGTGTTAAAGGAACATTATTTTGTTAACAGTATCAACAACAGTTTTATACACCACATTTATCCAAGCTTTTGACTATATTCTGTTAGAAAGAAAAAATTAGGATTACAAACATATTGCTGACATATTCTTTAAATTCTTACAAATATGATCTTTCTTATATAAATGCAATTTGGTCATCACTCCATGTGTGCTCTTGTGGCCAAGAGGGCCAACAGCATCCTAGGGGGGATCAGAAGGGGGCTGATCGAGGGAGACTTAGCAGATCGAGGGAGGTTCTTCTCCCCCTCTACTCTGCACTAGTGAGACTGCATCTGGAGTATTGTGTCCAGTTCTGGGCGCCTCAGTTCCAGAAGGACACAGAGCTGCTGGAGGGTGTCCAGTGTAGATGAAGGAAGTAGCACACCTCCCTTATGAGGAAAGGCTGAGGGAGCTGGGTCTCTCCAGCTTGGAGAAGAGGATGTTGAGGGGTGACCTCATTAATGTCTATAAATATGTGAGGGGTGGGTGTCAGGAGGATGGATTCAGGCTCCTCTCAGTGTCATCTAGTGATAGGGCAAGAGGCAGTGGGTGCAAGCTGGAACACAGGAGGTTCCATATAAATATCAGAAGGAAGTGGGTAATGAAGCATTGGAACAGGCTGCCCAGGGAGGTTGTGGAGTCTCCTCTGGAGACATTCAAGACTCACCTGGATGTGTTCCTGTGCAGCTTGGTCTAGGTGATCCTGCTGTAGCAGGGGGATTGAACTAGATGATCTTTCGAGGTCCTGTTCGATCCCTAATAATTTTATGATTCTGTACTATACAAGTCTTAAGTGTTTTTCTTACTAGGAGAAAAGAATTCAAAATAACTGTTCAATACAAGTATGTGATGGGTAGATTGTTTACCTTGCTTAATTTGTGAAATCCTAAGTGTCAAGTACAACAGTATGTGCAATTTCATTGAATTTATTAGACTTGCAGTGAATAATCTGGGCATAATTATTTGCAGGATGTCATCTTTACAACATCAAAGGATAATCAGAAAAAAAAAATGGATATAATAAAATCAATTCCTTTTAACAAACCAGTTTGCAAGTTTCTATAAATGCATACTTGGCAATTTCAGAAAGCCACTTTACATGGAAGTTTTAAAACATCTGTGCTGCAGCCTAAAAAATACCACATTAATGGATCCATTCAGGATCTGTACAGCATTCTGTGACAGTGATGGTAGCAGTTCAATCAGTACAGTCACTCTTTATTCTGTGAATATTCACTCTACAAAAAGGAGAGCTTTATACAAGCAAAAAAAACCAACCCTCTTAATTTAAATGAACACTAGTAGAACAGCAGATGTGTTCTATAAACATTGAAACACAAAGAATTTGCAATGCATGTAATCCATGCTGTTTATCCACAGTTTTGATTTTGCCTCAATTTTAAAAGAGAAACTAGACCGGACATTTCCTTAGAGTGACTCCAGCATGGTTATTCACTTTGCATTCACTCCTGAATTTATTCACAGCTTATTTATCAGCACAACAAATATAAATTTGCATTTAGTGTGTCAGCTTATGCTAAATTGAGCTTGAGTCACATTCCATCTCTAAATGAGAGGTGGTAATTCATGGCTTTATTACCCACGTGAGCAGTTCTTTCAGTGCCAAGTCAAACAGGAGTCAAACTCCTCTGGCAATTATTTCAACTAATTTCTTTGAGTGAACAAGAAAGAAGTTGCTGCTGCTAGGCTGCCTCTGTAAGCTGATTCCTAACACCTAAAGCAGTAATAACCATGCAGTCTGCCCAGTTTTTGACTCCTGGTTCTACCCTTTTACTTATACTCTGACCTGCTGCTCTTAAACTTGTTTCTCTACTTGGTAGGTGAGCTCTAACGCACTAGCTTGGAATGCATGCTGTAAGGTATGTTTGGGTGTTACTGTGGTCTTGACATCATACTGTATAGAAGTTCTCTAATGAAGCTGGAAGACAAACTAAATTGGCCTGCTAAATTTACCATGGATAACAGTCACAGAGGCAAGTTCTACACTGATATATTTCAGAAGCAACAGAGGAGAAGAATGAGTGGAAAGCTAAGCATATCAACACCATTTATCAAAGAAAGCTGGGCAAAAGCACTACCTAAATCTGAGATGTCTGCTAAGGAAGTCCATCCGTAGCTCAGGAGGACAGCAGGAAGGCATGGTTTGAGTGCGTTACTTAAGATGAATGCAGTGCATGGTTTGAGGAAATTAGCTAACTAGCAAACACAGCAGTCACATAAGAAGCTGTATAACACTGGTCACTGCCTACTCACGTCAGACTGCTGTGTTGTCCCTGCAGGTCCTCTACCCACCAACATCCCAATTTTTCTATCTCGAGAAGTGATTTCTGGTGGTGAGAGAATTCTACACCTCACTTTTCTGCTATGAGGCATCAGTGCAAGGTAGAGAATTAAAAAATTCCTTTGCCTGAGGCACATAAGAGCAATTCTCCCCTTGCTGCTGATCATCCTTGGTCACTGATGGCAGGACTGCAGGACACAATCGTCAGAGAAGTAAAGCAATCAGCAGCACAGCAAACTGAAGCTAAAGCTCTTACATCCAGCTGAAGCCAAAGGCCCAGAAGAGGTAAACAGCAGAAATAAACAGAGAATTGGTGTGAAATACAAAGACTGGAGAGATACAAGGCCCTTGGGAAGGAGTAGCTTTATTAAATGACTACCTCAGGGACCAAATAATGAAGGAAATCTATAGAAAATTATCAAAATGAGGAAGAACTAAAATTGCCAAAAGCACAAAGATAACAAGACAATAACTCAGAGGGGGTTTTTTCATTACAAAAATATGGCAGAGTACAAAGTTTATCAGAAGATGCTGAGAGTAACTAATTGTTTCAAGAAGCAGAAATATTTGCAAAAGAAGAGGGATGATGGGTCACTTTTCAGTTTTGCATGGCACAACAGAAATATGTTATGACAGGATAGAGCAAACAAACTTTACTCAATATGATGACACATTCGGAAGTCACAGTTAACGAAAAGGAAGGAAGAGAAGAAATACAACATGAATCTGATTCCATTCTCAAAGTCTGAAGCCTAAAATTGTTTAAACTAATTTAGAGGCACACAGGCAAAGTTCAGTGAAATTCAATGTTACATACTTAAGAAAAGAATTGAATCTAGCTTTCAGTCATTGGTTAAAGCTTCACAAGCTAAGAGGGACATTGTATTAGAAGGATGAAGAGGGGCACATTGTGCATACCTTTGGGGAGGTAAAGAAGAAGCTGGGAAATACATCTGTACATTTAAGTGAGATTCACAGATACAAATTTTATAGTTAATAAAAGCATTCATAAAAGTATATATGTTAAAAAATAATAAAATAGACACTAAATTAATTTTACCACATTAAGTCATGTAAAATTAATTTAAATTTCTTCTTTGCTAGTCTAACTGGTCCAACGTATAAGGAGGAAATCATTATTTAATACATTGACTTTATTAAAGTATTTCCTGATGTCCTAATGAGAAATTCCCAAGAAGTAATGAAATACAACTTTGATTAAATTACCTAAGATATATTTGGTTAAATAAATATTAAAGATTCACTGCCAAAGAAGGAGCACATTTCAAGCTACAGAATCATAGAACCTTTTCAGTTTGAAAAGACCTTTTAGGATCATCAGGCTCAATCATTAAACCATATCCCTGAGCTCCATCAATCTTAAACACATCCAGGCATGGCAATTCAACCACTTCCCTGAGCAGCCTGTTCCAGGTCTCGACAGCCCTTCTGGTGAAGAAACTGTCACCAATAGCCAATCTAAACATCCCCTGGTGCAACCTGAGATAATTTCCTCTTCTCCAATCACTTGGAGAACAAAATAACCCCCCACCTCACTACAACCACCTGTCAGGTAGCAATAGGGTCTGTCCCACAGCCTCCTTTTCACCAGGCTAAATAATACCCACCCCCTCAGCCAACCCCCATAAGACTTCTTCTCTAAACTCCTCACCAGCTTCGTTGCCTTTCTCTGGACATGCTCCAGCACCTCAGTGTCCTTCTTGCACTGAGGGGCCCAAAACTAAACAACAGTTCTCAAGGTGTGGCCTCACCAGTGCCCAGTACAAGCGGACAATCATTCTCCTGCTGGCCACACAATTTCTGTTACAACACAAAATTTTACTGCCCACCCGGACACATTGCTTGCTCACATCCAGGCAACTGCTGACCAACAACCGCTGGGGACTTTTTCCACCCTTCTCCAAGCCTGTAACATTGCACATTGTCATGCTCATTCATTACAAAATAATCCTCACAGGTAAAGAGAATTTANTCGCGTTACATCCCGCAAGCCCGCATGCGCACTCTACAACACATGAGTGGCATTGTGAATACCAGAGAACCTTTCATTTTCATTAGAGAAGTTGCTAGAACATCAGTCCACCAGTTGTTGTAACATCAGTAGCAGTCACTGCGTGACTGTCAGCGTGGTCTCAGATGAAACAATATTCATCAGGTAGGCTGTAGGTGGTAAATCACAGTCCCAACAAAAAGACCTACCCAGTTAGGATAGGTCCTAACTTATCTGCCCTTGCTTTTTCTGGCCATGATTCTTCTGATACAAGCCAGGGTTCTATTCCCTTTCTTGCCCACCTGAGCACAATCCTGGCTCCTGTTTTAGCTGATGATCAATCAATACCCATAGGTCCCTTTCTTTCCAGTGGATTCTCAGCTACTCCCCCTCAAGTCTGCAATGTTGTACTGGCTTGTTGTGACCCAAATGCATGATCTGGCAATTGGCCTTGAAGCTTATACAATTGGCCTTGCCTCATCCAGCCAGTCTGCCCAGATCTCTCTGGAGTGTTCTCTACCCTCAGACAGACCAATATAGCTGCCCACCTTGGCGTTACCTACAAAATTCCCAAGGGTGCACTCAATTCCTCCATCAAAATCATCAATAAAGATTTCAAACACAAGTGGTCCGTATATTGAGCCCTAGAGAATACCTTGTGACCAGTTGTCAGCTGGAGTAATTTTGGATCAGACCATCCAGCTAGTGTTATCCAGCAGAATGTATGCCTGCCCAAGCCATGGGCAGGTATTTTTTCCTCAGAAATTGCATGGGAAACAGGGTTTACTGAAATCCAGGAAGACAAATTCCATAGCTTATCCCTCATCCACTAGGCATATCCCCTTGTCATTGTAGGAGATCCATTTCAACAGGGAGGACCTACCTTTCGTGAACACATGCTGATGGTGCCCAATCACCTGGTTATCCTGTAAATGGTTCAAAATGGCATCATAACATACAAACTCAGGTCTATTAGGTATTGGATAAAGACATATAAATTATATATAAACATCATAAATAAAGAAATAAAGCTCATTTAGCTTCATCTGAAATGAGTAAGGTAGCAGGAATCTAAGAGGTTATGTAAATATTTCTATTTCACTTGGAGAAATGCTCCTCATTACAGAAAATAACATTATTTAGTATATGCAATCAATGTTTGTTGTGGGGTAGAGAGACTAAAACCCAGTTTGCATCACTCTCTCTGCTCCCTCCTTTTCAGTGTAGTATTGATCGGTTAAGTGCTGCTATTAGTGGGACAAAGCACATGGGGAACGGAGCAGGTAGATGGGAGGGGGAAGGCCTCCCAAGAAGTGGGAAATCTTTTTAGGTTTCTTTTTGTATTTATTTTCTTACAAGGGAGATTTTCTGACATTATGAGTTGAAATTATTAAGCAGGACTTCTCAGCTCTATGATTGGACATTGTTTTGAGTGGGAAATCTGTTCAGCTTTGAGATTGTTTTCCCATGGCTATTTTAAGGAAATGGATTTCACTCCTTGCCTGCCGCGCGTCGCCACTTTGGACTTCCCTGGATCCCCTGCTGTTCTTCGTAGGCTTGCTGCCATTCTTTCCCATTGGAACCCCCTGTTCCTAGACCCTGCAGTCTCCTGTTGCTTTGTGGGTTCCTGCTATCACTACCTCAGCTGTTCCCTGGCACCTGACTTCCCTTCAAGACCTGTCGCCTCTGACTACCAACGCCCAAGACCACACTGCCATAGCTGTCCTTCCCACTGAAGCTGTTCTCCTGTTCCCTGCTGCCTCCTGCTGCTTTCTGCCCACGCCTGCTGTGGATTACCTATCAGATTTTGGGGGTGGTGGGTTTTGGTATAGTGTACACATTTTTGGGGAGGGGAATTACCTTTGTTTTGTTAGTGTTGTTATATAATAAATCTTCTTTATAAAGTTATTTATTTTTTCACTTGCATTCTGAGTGTTGAACTTTTTTTTTTTTAATCACACAGATTGGGGGGAGGAGAATTCCTAACCGGATATCTCTGCCCCCCAGATTTGTTCCAAACTGGGACAATGTTATAGAAAGAAGACAGAGACAACTGCTGAGGCAATAACAATGCAGAAAATAATCAAGAAACTGTATTGAGAATGCTAACAGGAGTTAGAATGGATGACAACATAAAAAGCAAGTCCGGGTGAGGTGGTATGAATGAGCTGTGCATGCTGAAAGGCACACTGGCTTTCCAGCAACTAAGCCCTAAATAAATTGTTGCAAGAATTTTATCTATTTCTAGAAACCACCATTTGAAGACTGAAAAGGAAAACAAGCCATGGAAATTGAAATATCACTTGTAGGCAAATATTGCAGAAGTAGATTAGATTTCTCAAGCAAAAATTAACCAAAAGCCAAACAAAAGAAACTAATTCTTATTAAGAAGCTGATGACAAACTATTCCTCCACACAGTGAGGAAAGAAACTTTTCAAAGTAGGTATGTGTATTTCATTGTAGTGAACAGATACTGAAAGAATATGCAAACCAGCCAAGTTTGGTGGTATAAGCAGTCAGTAGCTGAATGGAGCTCAGCCAGTGCTAAGACACAGACCTCAGGATTTCTAAAACAACCTTTGTGTAGTTTAGTTTTACATCAGCTGATACAGTCATTAAAGCTATTCTTCACATTCCAAGAGAATGGATTGTAAAAGGAGAGACCTGGTAACACAACAGAATATTTTACTTTGGGTCCTGAAGGGCCAATAATTCTGTCTAGAAAATGAAACTGAGTATGCTGAAAATGAAAAAAGAGTTATAAGAAATATTACAAAGTTCACTCATGCCAGTTGGAAAATTAGTCAGTAACTCATATTCTAATGTTTCTTGAATTCATCATTATTCTTGGAAAAGTTTAGTACAAAATAGCACACCAGCAGGATGCCAAAGACACCATAATACTTAACATATTTTGCCAGTGTTATTAACTGTCTTCTACCTACAGATAACACAGATTAATTAACAGAATTCATGTTTTAGTGTATAAAAGGATGAGTAAGTATATAAAATTGCAAATAACCACCTTCTCATTAGTTTTGTGAGCTCACCATCTGTTTAGTAAGTAATATGGAAATGTAAAGATATATTGTCTTTTAATTTTGCTTTACCTTCTTTATTATCCATTTTTATCTTCTTCTCTTTTCACAATTCCACAAACTCCTATCCAGCTTCTCAGTGTTCCTCTGCTGCAAAAACTACTGACTTTTCTGCTGTTTGATGTATTTACATATTCATCTCAGCTATCACCAAGTTTAGCTCTGATGCTGACATCCTATATTTAAAATCCTGACTCTTAATCTGCATCTGTGAGAGACTATGTAGTGTCTGTCTACAGCAAAAGGGCCAGATAACATCAGCTGTTAAAATAGGAGCATGAACGTAAATAGTGTGTGTGGATGGGATACACAAGACTCTCTGACAGGATTCTTTACCCAAACTGTTTATGTTAAAGAGGAAGAAGACTATTGACCACATTAAACAAAGGAGTTAAAAAAAGGTATAAAGGAAGCACAGAAATTTGGAGCAGCAGAGAGTGGAAACAGCACCACTCACAATGCAGTTTGACACTGCCAGGAGTCACCATACAGTCATCTCAAACCCTACATTAGCACAAGCTTGTGTGGCACCTCAGTGGTTCCCAGAGCAGCAATGAGGCACACAAGGTTGGAGAAACCACCTCTTCATTGTAAGGTTTGTGGCAGTAAGGGAATTTATAATTTACAATGTAAACAGTCTTAATTTGTTTATGCCGTCTTTCGTTCTCCCACTTGACCCTTTTCTTGTCCTTTCCAACTCACAGTCACTAGCTCTTTCTTCAACCTTTCCCAAAACCCAGTCTCTTCTCTTCCCATTAGCAGTACGCAGTGCTCTCCATTTTAAAACAGCAAGGAATAACTCCTCCTTCACCCACTTTACCATAATCTGGTCTCCACAGCCATCATCAACCATATGCCTGGCCTTCCCTCTCCTTATCCAACAGATCCTTAAGAACAAGCCAAAATTATAAAACACTGAATACACTGAAATATTATGTCAATGGCAGGAAAAAGAATGTAAGAAAGATTTCACATGTCATGTCTTCCTGCAATACCCAGTGCTCATATGCTCCTAGTTAGTGAAGATCATTTCCAAGCACACTGATGAACAAATGCTACTGGGCATCTCAACATCTGTGATTGGCCCCAACATATGTGGTTCTGCTACATGGATGAATTGGGATTTATTTTGTTTAAGTACATTTCTGTGCACACAGGAAAGCTGGAAATTCAGAAAGTCATCCTAGTCTGTTTTTTAAACCAATTGTCATGAGATCCTTGTGATTTAGCCAGGATGCTACTAGAACATAATCAGTATGGTTGAAAAACTGTGTAAAGGAAGTCCATACATCCTCTTTGCTACTGCTTCAAACAGAAGTTAGTCTCCTCTCACCCTAGTAATTTCTTCCCCAAGATACAGAGGCAAGAGGCATCATCATCCTGGTCTGTGACTCTTGCCACCACAATGACAGCATGTAAAACCCGCTTATTAAACACGCAAGGTGGGGGATATTGCCTTTTCTTAACACCTTACTTTGTTGATGGAGATGCTGCACTGGACTGGTTTTGCCATGGGCTTTCTTACATGGATACAAAGTGTGCTAATCTAAGATGAGGAAGGTACTAAGTATGCTTTGGGAAAGCAATGAGTATTCCTTCCAGGGGATTTGAAACTATGACTTTGCAGTAAAGGATAACGCAAGGGAGGAGTAAAAAGAAAACACTTTTATCAAGCTGGAGTCTGCAAGGTCTGTGGCGACAGACCTCTCACCTTTTCCTACAGCTTCTTTTCCTATCAGTTTTAAAATACAAATCACTGGTAATCTGTGGAGTGGGCCAGTGCTTTTCTTTTAACTATATCCATTTACAGCATCTCGTCACTCATTGGCTTTGTCTTGAGAAAGTGAAGAACACAGAATAGTATAGTCTTGTTATGACTATTAGGTCTGATTAAACATATTTCCAATACAGTGTTTGGCAATTCCAGGACCCCAAATACTTGCACATATAATTTATTCCTACATTGGTCAATTTAATTCCACCCCAGAATAAATTATTTTTTCATTCCTGATTATTTTTCTGACAAAAACATGAGAAAAAAATATTTCCCCATCAGGGAAAAAAATTAATGTGATCTCAAATGAATTCAATTCCTTTTCTGCCTACTGTTGTCTCTGTTTCCCAGGATGTACAAAAAGCTTCACTGTCTACTTCTGACATTTCTCTTGTATCTTCTTTAAAGACTACTACCGCAAAGCCAGGTGACAGCTGTAAAGCCACTGCTTATCCTATTTCTTCATGGATTATAGAAGTTCCACTCTGCCTTTCTTAACTCCTCTGTAAAGTGACTAACTACACCTGTTATGCTTCTGCTCTTCTGATACGATTTGAAAAATTGTCTGCTTTTGATCTCCTTTGGGACATTACCTGACTTTCCTGAGAAATGTCCTTCCAACTGAAAGTAGTCTTTAGAGATGAAAATGTTAATCACTGAGTGCACATCAATTCTCACTTAACATTTAATCTTCAGAAGTCTACAATCATAGTCTTAAATCAGTTCTTGATTAAGTATGAACAAATTAAAAGGAAAGTTGTAAGGAAAAGCCTGAGATATGTAGGCAGTACTGCTTTTCGTATGGTATGGTCCCTGGAAAGTGTAACCCAGGGCAGAACAAAATGTAAATGCATGCCTTTCTTCATGATGAAGGTGGTGAGACACTGGAAAAGGCTGCCAAGGGAGGCTGTGGATGCCTTCTCTCTGGAAGTGTTCAAGGACAGATTGGATGGGGCCTTGAGCAAGCTGGTCTAGTAGTGGGGTGTCTCTGCCCATGGTAGGGGGGTTGGAACTAGACAATCTTTAATGTCCCTTCCAGTCTGAACCATTCTATCAATCTATGAATCTATGCCTTCATTAATGAAATGCTGTAATTCAAGAAGTTTAGTAGACTAAAATATTAAAAAATGCAATAGTTCCTATCTATCAAAACTATTTGTTTTCAGCTGCTGAAAGTTGAAACAAATGTATATTTACACAAGCCCATTCTTTAAACCAGTCAGGACTTCTCACATCACTTCAACAGCAATCTAGCTTACCATTCCTGGAATGGATACAGACATTCTAATTATCTATCTCCATCTGGTTATAGACAAGCTACCTGTATTATAGATATACTTACGCTAGAACATACTACCAATTCAACTAATTTCAAGCAAGTGGGCTTTTTTGCCCAAATTTCTAAAATGTATTTAATCACCTTCTTCAAGTATGATTAAGGGGTTGAATACTAACATTTGGGCAGCTGTTTAGATGTATCTGAATAGCTTTAAGCTGCCAGAGCAAACTGAAGACATTCACTCCTTTTCTTTTTCATTTCTAACACATTTGGTTCTGCCTCCTTTCAATCTACTTATCAAATAAATGTGTATAGTCTGGCTGAAAATTGGATTTTCCATGCCTTTACCCTACTTAATCTACTGTTCTGTCTCTCCTGCTTTATTATTTTACAATATGCCACCTACTGTCCAAATTTTGACATAATTTACATTTTATCTTCTTTTCTACAGTCTTCTGGAAGTGCCATGGTTCTCAAAAGCAGTGTAGTGTTTAAGCCTGAATTTCTAAGAACTAATTGTATACACCCTTCTAATGTTCTGGATACTCCTCAAAAGTGTCTTAGCTTACTGCTTCAATCAAATTCATTTTTCATCACTTCTTATCAAGCTAGCTCATGTCCTCTCAATCATCCTCTAAAAGCCCAATTGTTTTATTAATCCTTTTTTACCCTTCATTTCAATTTATAAGTTAGCTCTTCTAAGAAAATACCATTAAAAATAATCTTAACAGTTCAAACCAACAAACAGCTATGTAATATTTTTATGCATCCACCCATTCAGTTTAGCCATTAAAGCCAAACAGCAAGAGGTAGAAGAAAGCACTTAGGCAGAAAGAACCTTTGGCAACATCAACAACAGGATGGCCATGGCTATGAACTATATATGCAGATTTACAGAAGCTGTAGTAAACTTTGCCATTAGGGCAACGGACAATCAAGAAAGACTCTCATGTCAAGGTCTTCCCATAGCAGTTTACTTTTACATTCCAGCCTTTTCTTAAAGCAAGAAGGAAAGGATGACAGCATCTTCTCTTCTCTGCCCACCTTCCTCCTACACCACAGGAATAAACTGTCACTCATTAAGTGAATAAGCTACATTAATTTACAATTAAGCTATCACTAGCAACAATGATATATAAATGTACATTCATCATAATTGCAGTGCACAATTCAACATAAGCCTGGCAAAGTTTCTCACACATCTACCTATTCTGTAAACATGGTGTAAAGATAATAAGCACAGTATTTTGAAGATAAGGCATTAATATTTTTTAAACAGTTTAAGTGCCTTAAATTGAAGACATTAAACAACAAGCATACTTTTTTAACAATTATCCAACTGCTATTGATCTGTAAATCACAAAAGACTGGATTTTTTTTCAAATAATTCCAAGCTTTTTTGGATCCTGCCAAGGCAGAGACATCAACAGAACAATGACCCTTGTGACACTCTGATCCTTTTGTTTCCAGTTATAGCCAAGACAAGGAAAATCAATGCCATACAATCTACCTCACCCCAAAGGCTACACCAGAGAGAAAAAAAAAAAGGTCAGCTTCAGTTCAACTAACAACTAGGTAGAATCTTGTGTTAATAGAAATCACAGAACTAAAACACCTATTATGTCATCCAGTTTATGCAGTTGGCAGGAAAGGATTTGTTCCCTAAAGAATATTTTATATGGCTTTATTTGGTCCCATTTCAAATGTCAGAGCTATGAAGCTTCCAAGGCTTTCTTTGAGAAACCTTATTTGTTTACTGCTTGAATTAATGTAATTATCTCCAGTTAGAGCAAATATGCTCAAGATTCTGTTCTAAATAAAAATATGGAATATCCTCTTTAATTATGTTAGCATTAAATTATCAGTAAATATCCAAAGCTGGATATTGGATATCTGTTGAAATACATCTTTGTTGAAATATAACTTTGCAAATAGCAGATAGTTCTTTTGACATTAAGGAATTTAAGAATCTTTAAGTATTTGTCAGTCATTTCTGATCCAATTACAAAATTTCATACAAATTTGTGTACTTTAGTAAGCAATTCAAAGTGATTCACAAGCTTTTTTACAGTTACATTTCTGAATGCAGTTTTTAGTCATTTCCTAGCACCACTGGGTAGCATGTACCAGAAGTTACACTTTGTTCCCAGTATTTTTAAATGTTCACTTCTTCATTAATTCATAACTTACAAAAAACGTGAAAATGAGTCAGAAGTATCTTATTATTGAGTTTCCCATCTTGAAACGTAGCATCTATCCCACTCTTCTGTTGAGGTTTGGTGATACTGAAGGGATTATTTAGAATAGACACTCAACCTATTGTTTAAGTTACTGAGAAGGAAAATCAAGTAAAAGTGCAGATCCACTGTAAATGGAACTTAATGAAGTCGAAAGATATTAGTAGGTACTTACTAATTTTGACATGACTCTCTAGAAAGACCAGATTTTTAAGAGTAACTAATTAGCATTTGCTTTAGGTAAAACACAAGCAAATATAAATATGTATAAAAGTCAGGTAATTTGATATTTTCTTCTTGAGGGAAAAATTGACTACACTACTGATCCAGTTACCTCAATACAGTATTCATGCCCAGTAAACAGTTTTACCTACATGGATAATAAATTACAGGATTAAAAGGACTGACGCCAAACCTTCACAATTCTTGTATAAGAACACTTTTTCACTGGAGAAATATTTTCCAAAGTCATAAGGAAAATGAACACGTTAAAAAAAAACCCAGTTCTTTCATCTACTATGATAGCATCTGTATTTAATGTGTGTGATATGATCTTTATGGCATACAGAGATTGTCTTTCTGTTTCAGCTGCCTAAAATACTATGCTGGTCTTGACCTTGGAATCGTTCCTTAAGCATTTACTGTAGTACGACGGAGATCTTTTGCCAGAAGAGTTGCTACAGAGCCATGGACTCCTAGGGGGCTTTCCATATTAGGGGTTTTCTTGCTCTGGATTAAGCATGCCAACAGTATTTAGTTGCCGTTCTGTATTTAGAACTGATTTGCCGGAAAGGATTTCAGTAAGAAATGTTGAAATTTCTTGTATTTCATTGAGTTAAGTTCACTCACAGAAGACAATTTAAGGAAACATCCATTAAGAAAGTTTTTGCGAACTACACTGGCCACAGCAGATTCCTAAACACATACAGAAATGCAATTCACCCGCAATACTAATGGGCCCAGAAGACTGTGAAGAATGCGTGTTTAAAATATTTTTTCACGGGATAATTATAATAGACCATTAAAAATAAGAATTTATGTTTAAACGAAAGCAAAGCATATTTAATTACTTTATTGATAGCTCGAATACAAATATATTACTTGAGGAAAATATCTGATGTCTCTTAATCATCAGCCATAAGCTTTCTGTGAAATAACCTCTTACCTCTACTTTAATAAATTGCAAAAATGTTTAATACATGAAAAAAATCAGTCCAATTTACAGTTCACAGTTAAATCATTTCACTCCCACCATTTAGTGTACAGATTGTCTTTCTGCACTTTACCTGTACCACTACTTAAAGATTTAACCACATGTAACATTAGTCACAATACTGGCATGACTACCTGTCAAAGCTTAGTCTGGAACTGCAAAACTAACTGTTACTGTTCTTCCATAATATATAACATCAGTAGTGGCCACCCAATAAATAGCAAACCTCTATCTGCTCCATGGCCATCTAAAATCTTATGTTTATTTGCCATAATAACACTGTGATTACAATATCCTACTGTGTCACCCAGTATGAGCTGGAGTTTCGTTAAAGGTGTCACCAGCCATAAACAGAAATGTGAACCACTGCAGGTTTAGTTAATCTTACAGACATTGCATACTAATTCACAGTAGTTTCAGAAACATTATTTCCCACTCAAGGTCACCTGGTCTGAAGCTAGGACCAGCCCAAGGAAATAAGTCTCCCACGGTAAAAAACACAAGTAAACAAGAACTAATCCTGATCTGTAAAAAGATTTTTATATTTACTTTAAAACCAAAATAATCAAGACGTTTCACAGATAATACTAACAAGCATAGTGAGCAGTGAAAAACAATTCACAAAAACTTCAACTTGCTACTATTTAAACTTGACTCCTTCTTATCAGAACAGTCTTATAGATTAGTTGTACTTGAAGCACTTGTATGCATGTGCCAGCAAGCAAGCTCCTTTACTCTGGAAGGTCTATCATTTCACATATTAAAATTTTGCCATACAAGCATAATCAGTTCAATAAACCAAGAACCCTGTTCCACTTTTAAACAGTTCTGTAATTCCAGAACGCACTGAGGCACCGCTGAGCTGTAGCAAAACAAAACACACCAAGAAGTAGTTTTCAAGAACTGTGATGCTTCTCTTTCACAATGAAGACAATCCCTCACAAAACTGCAGATTACAGAGAGGAGAAGAAAAAGAGCTCCTACAGAGTTTCAGTGTTACTGACAAATATATCCTAAAAACTATTTGATCTAATGTTACTATTCTACAATTTTAAAATCTTTCTCTTGAACATTTTTTTGTGTGTTTGCACATGAACTTCAAGTTAACAAAGAGGATGTAGAGAGTAAAGTTTGTAACATTTTCATTTCAAAGTAATAGCATCACTTACCTAAAGATTGGTCTTTGGAGATGCTTTTTCTTGATTGTAACACAATCATCCATTTAAAGTGGGGAAAAAGACTTCTTGCAGAAAATAACTCCAAAAAGACCAGGAAGTAATCGGGAAACTTGTTCTTAGCTACTGTGCTGCAGAGAGCACAGAGAATGATATTTTGGAGCTGGGAGAAGCCTCCCTCCCTCTTTCTGACAGTGGAGCAGAAAAGGGCCATAGAGGCCACATAAGCCAGGCACGGCTGTGCAGTACGAAACCGGTCAGCCTGTGCAAAACTAGAGTCAAGCACGAAATTGTACTGGATGCCTTTCAACTGTGCAAGAAAAAGAGGGAGCTTTGCCAAGTGCTACCCAGGTAAAAATTCACTAGTTTATTCCAGCCATGAGAGCACTTCTTACACATGCTGGTCAAAGTCTTAAATGCAGAGTCACTCTCTCTCTCCCTCTCTGTAAAACACACTGTTCCGAGGCTCAACTTTTTTTTCTTCAAAATAAAAGTTGTGCAGCTGTTTCAGCATTCCCATGCCAGTATCTTCAGAAAGTTTGTTCTGGTACAAGAACTGTACACAAATCAAGGAAGACAGATGGATCTGGTCTGTGGGGCTGGCTCTGTTTCAAGAAATTGTAATTATTTTACACTCTGGCTTTTATTCACTCCGGATGATGTGTGGATATAACTATGCAAATTAAAGCACTGCTCACAATTTTTAGCATTCATAACCTAATAACCTAGAGTCGACTGAAGCAGAATATGGTGTCTGCAGCTGGTAGGACCATAAAACGAACTGAGGCTCTACAATGAGGAAAATATTAATTACCAAATTCAGATAGTTACAGTAGCAAACTGTTACTGTTTGCAAGATAAGATTTCAACAGAGATCCAAACTGAAAAGCTTGCTCTGACATCATACTGACATAATTGAGGAAGAATTCAACTGCAGTGAACACAGGCTGTAAACAAAGCCATAAAGCAGGAGCAGCTGACTGTGGTTCTCAGTGAACTGAAGCCATGAGTGATTCAGGTGAGATGCCATTTCCAGGATACGTCAAAGGCCCCAGAAAAAACCTGTACTTGACAGGAAGCATGGAACCGTGCCAGAGGAGCCGTAAACCATCATCATGTGTGTAGCTGTTACACCCTGGTTGCATCAAACCCTAGAACCATGTGCTACCTTCCTGCTGAGGAAGGTGAGGACGTGCCACAGCTTCCCAATGACCCAGCACTGGAGCTCTCTTGCACCTTAACTCCTGAAAAGCACTCAATAGGTGCTAGGTCCATTGGTGTGAGGCAAGCAGAATAAGGAAGGCTGAGCATCTTTTGCAATTGCACTGTTGGCTGGAGGGAAAAAGATAATTAGAATAAGAGACTTATGAAGGTTGTTCTCCAAGACCATGAAGTCCAAATGTTACCATGACCATTAAACCATGCTTCCGGGTGCCACAGCTAGACTTAAGCAGTCATAACCCATGATGCTGATGGCCCTATCCTCAGCAACTCCTTCAGCAGACCTTTGTTCTCATTTGTCTGACCTTCAGATTCCAGATCCCTGTACCTGTTGGAAAGAGGTTACTGGGAATGTGTGGGGGGCCATGTTATCCCATGCTAGGACTCACCTGCTATCCCAAGCAGGGACCTTCTTCCATTTCTCCCCATCCTGAGATCTATACGACTAGTGAGGTTGTTTTCAGAAAAGCACTTTGTGGCTCCAACAATCTACTTCTGTCTCCTATTCCCTGATGCTCCTCAGCCTGCTCACCTTCTCTTAGAGTTCTGCCATCAAGCAGGGTAGTTCCTCTACCTGGGCACATCTCCCAAAGGTAAGCTCCTGCCCCAGTACCACAGCCAGGCACTTCCTGCAGTCTGGTGCCTGGGTAGCTGCATGTCTTTGCTGAAGTTTAGTCTGAGTAGATGTGTCAGTTATGGTGGGGACAGCACACGAAGAGGCCAAGGCCTTCTGCTGGGAGGAAACTGTTGCTCCTGGGTAGACCTGATAGAGCAGGCAGACCTTGACTGTGCACCCTGAATGCAGCTGAATGCACTCCTGCACTGAGCTTGGAAAGATCCTCCTGTGCCTGTACAGAGTGGTAGAGTGAAGAATAACTATAGTAGAGTTGCAAAGTTAAGTGCATAACACTGGCATTACCGAAGTAAGTTTGAGTGACAGTGTAAATCCGCAGAAAAGGAAAAATAAGTAACACTTAGATCGGTCTTAGGATGCACATATCCAAGTTCATATTCTGTTTTGCACAAATTATTATTAAATTCATAAATTCCCCACGAAACAATGCTAGGTAACAGAGAGATAAACATTTCAGTGATATGTATTTTCACAGAGGCAAATTGAGTGGTTTAGTGGATTTTACTGAAATGGATCAAATCCCTTCCTAGAGCTAAGACACTGCTTATACAATAGAGTGACAGGACCAAGTTTGGTTAGCTTGCAAGGACCCAGAAGCTGATCCCCACACAATATAAAACTATTTTCTTAACACAGCCATAGAATAATTATGCTGCAATTCTTTAGAAAATACATGGAAAGTGGCAGTGAATCATAAACAGAACATGCTATCACACTCTTATGAGAAACAAGCATCCCTCCAGGATAAATAGAGTATTGTATTCTTAGAGCAATCTCCCATTCTCTCTCTGTATCCCTACATCTCACCTGTACTACTTCTTTTGGGACAATAGAATTCAGCAGACACATACTGGACTACATAGCAGTTAGGAGGCAGTCTAGAAGGTTTCTAGAGCGTATTGAGGACTGTTTTTTGTCATAATTGGTCGGTGAGCCTGTCAGGGGTGAGGCTTTTCTTGATTTGCTGCTTGCAAATAGGGTAGACCTGATGGGTGACATGGTTGTCAGAGGCTGTCTGGGAGGCAGTGATCATGAAATGATTAAGTTTTCAATTAATAGTGGAACAAAAAGAGGGCTCAACAAAACATCTAAACTGGATTTCCTCAGGACAGATTTCAGTTTATTTAAGGAATTGATTAGGAAAGCTCCTTGGGAGGCAGCCCTTTACAAGAAGGGGGTCCAGGAGAGATGGGTATTCAGGAATGTATTATTGAAGG
>VZRI01001199.1:0-10931 GCA_013397515.1 Upupa epops | reverse complement strand
AACATGGACTTGATGAATGGACAGTTGCTGGATAATGAATTCATAGAACCACAGAATCATTAGGGATTGGAAAAGACCTCAAAAGATTATCTAGTCCAATCCCCCTGCCACAGCAGGACCATCTGGACCAAGTCACACAGGAATAGATCCAGGCAGCTCTTGAATTGGCTGAATGGTCACACTCAAAGGGTTGTGATGAACAGCTCGAAGTCCAAATAGAGAGCGGAGTCCCTCAGGGGTCAGTATTGGGGTCAGTGGTGTTTAACATCTTTGACGGCAATATGGACAGTGGCATTGAGTGCATGCTCAGCAAGTTTGCTGATGACACCAAGCTGTGTGGTGTGGTGGACATGTTGGAGGGTAGGGATGCTGTACAGAAGGACCTGGACAGGCTGGAGAGGTGGGCCAGAGCCAATCTCATGAGATTCAACAAGGTCAAGTGCAATGTCCTGTGCAATCCCAGGCACAAATACAGGCTGGGGGGTGGATTGAGAGCAGCCTTGAGGAGAATGACTTAGATGTGTTGGTCAACGAAAATTCAACATTTGCTTGTGGCCCAGAAAGCTAACTGCATCCTGGGCTGCATCAAGAGAAGTGTGACTCCAGGGAGATCTTATAGCAGCCATCCAATACCTGAAGGTAGCTACGGGAAAGCTGGAAAGGGGCTGTTTCCAAGGGCTGGTAGCTGGATCAGGGTAGTTGGGTAGTAGGATCAGGGGTAATGGTTTCAAGCTGGAAGAGGGTAGGTTTAGACTGGAAGTCAGGAGGAAGTTCCTCCATGATGAGGTTGGTGAGACACTGGAACAGGTTGCCCAAGATGGTTGTAGATGCCCCCTCCCTGGAAGTGTCCAAGGCCAGACGGATGGGCCCTTGAGCAACCTGGTTTAGTGGGGGGTGTCCTTGCTCTTGGCAGGGGGTTGGAACTAGATGGTCTTTAAGGACCCTTCCAACTGGAACTATTCTATGAATCTATGAAAATCAAATCTGTGAACATAACTGAAATAAAGGCTATACAAATGGTTGTGGAAATTTTTGCAGCCTTAAATGAAAAAAGATATTTCAAAGACAGGTAATAAAAGGGATGATCTAAACTATGAAGTGACTACAATAAGAAGAGTAGTTAGGGGAACTGGAATTCTTTAGCCTAGAGAGAAGGCTATTCTGTGCAAAGGTAAGATAACAGAGGGCTAAAATTCCCAAGTGATATGAAGGTGTTGTGTTAGGGATTTCTTGATTAGTCTTGCTTGCGATAAAAAAGCTGGGGAGCATCAGTTGAAGGTAACAGAATTCCTCATTCAAAGCCAGTTCTTATCTTTTTTTCAGCATCTGTGATACCTTCTGCAGGAAACTTCACAAATTCATTCTACAAACTTCAGGCAACTTCAGGAGAAGAGTGGAAATATTCATGGGTGGAAAATCCACCAAGATCTTTTGGATACAAAGACATTATCTCTGAGGAAATCTCAATATTACTTATTTTTGGAGGTTATTAGATTGTCCAGAAGTACCTGTACCTGCCATACTGTATTTTTTTTACTTTGAGTTCCTTTTGGCAACAGAATACTAAACTTGATAAATCACTAGCCTTAGCTCTGACCTAGAACGAGTTATATTGAAAACAGTGGGGTTTTAAATATTAGTGCATTTAATTATTGTGATACAATAGATCTACCACAAAAATATGTAATTGATATTGCAGTATTTCTCAGATACATATTCTGTCTGTGAATTACAGTTGTCTTTACTGTCTTTTCAGGGGCACTCATAAAAAAGTTTCAGGTTTCCAGAAGTTTCATATTTCCAGCATTGGAAATACGGTTCACTTTTTTTGGCTTAGTTCACTAGGTTTTGTTTCATTTGCTCTCTCCCACTTGCATTAGTTGAGCAATAAGTGTAGTTGTGCTGAAACCAGAACATTCATTTCCCTTTTTCATTTTTATCAGCGTGTTTCTTTTACATTTATGGGAGGGCATACGTAGTCACTATTATAAAATCTGTGGTAAGTGCTGCAATTGCTCATGTTTTTATGCTTCCTTTCTTCAAGACTGGAGATTATACACTTTCCAACATGTTATGTGATTGCAGACAGCTCTTCTATTGTGGGAAAGGCAGCACACTAACCAGAAATTTGGCCAGGAAGGAGAGAGCAAAATAAAACAAGCAACTATTTGCTTTGATGCTGTTGTAGCAATGTATGGGAGACTAGAGAGGGTGAAGACACCTCTTCAATGTAGTTTTGATTTTGGTAGAATGTTTTGAATGCATGAGCATGAGACTTGGTAGCATTACCTGTCTGCCTGTATCTAGTATTGTGCATCAAGTCAGAAATAACATATGGAAATTAGCATTTAGTTAAAGGTTAGGGGCTTGTGTTCAATAACACAGATATATTAATATGAAGACCTTTAAAGACACTGGATATCTCTACTGCCGATGCCATACTCACTCAAGCTTGTTGTGACATTGCCATGCAGGAATCTCTTTTTGCAGCACTTGTAAATATACCACCTGCCTGAAGGCAGGCATTAAATGTATCCCAGTTCTTTTTTCTTTCATGTAATTAAGTGTACCCAAAGGTATGTTGAAAAAGAGTTTTTTTCAGAAGGAAAACTGCAAAAATTAGCATGCTACAAGTCTTTGTCTAAGTGTGCGTAGTCATCACACTGACTGGAATATTGTAGGAGGAAACTGACCTTTAATGACTGAGCCTCAAATGGCCAAGCTTTTTTGTTAAGTCTTTTTGTGTTGAAACAGAGACCTTAGTTTCAGAAATGCATCTAATGTATCTGACCAGCACAGTATTGGTATGTGTTAGTGTTGGTCTCTTTTTGGAGTGTAAATTGAGCTTTAATGGATGGTATCTAGGGACAAGAGAAAACAGTAGAGAGAACGATGTAGCAGAGGACAAAAAAACCTTAAAAATTACAACTCGCAGTCTGGACAGAGACATAAGCCAATGCGAAAGCAACCAAATAATGTCTCCTTTAAAAGAAAAACAAATAAATAAAAAAGTACAGGTGCTCGATGCAGATTTAGAAGACATTGTAAATATTTGGGATGAGTATCTTCTGTAAATTTAGAAACATGAGAGACAGATCTTGGTCTGCAAAGTCACAGTGGGGTTTGACACATGGTGAAAAGTTGCTTACCTGACATAAAAACCCTTGCCTAAGCAAGAAGCATCCTCCCTGTTGTATGCTGTGAGGCGCCTGCATCCAGCTTGCATGCAGTCTGCAACAATACATACCTACAATTGTGGTGTGCATATGTCAAGCTATGGGATGTTTTTCAGTGAGTTGTAAAGAGATGCAAAGATATACAGAAAGCTGAAGCGCCAACACCTATAGCAGATGTGTAAGGAGGCAAACTGATTCTCCCAGATGAGTGCTGTATACCTGTAACTACTCACAGATCCTGTTAGAAAGAGATGTGTGCATGTAATTGTGTTCATGTGTGTGCGATTACAGCTTTTGAAAGTTGTAGGAGCTTGATTTCCTATGAGTAAACATGTAATATGTACCTGACATTGTGCTTTATTACCATTTCATATGCAACTGATGTTGTGGTTTACTTGCATTGCTGAATTTTAAATACACAATTCACTGTTGGTTAATTAAATGTTAATAAATGGCTGCAATTCTCATTTTGCTGTAAACTGAGCAATTTTTCCCTCTGATAGTGTATAATATTAAGAAGAACTCTGAGGCTATACTATTACTGCTCAGTGCTGTAGGCAAACCTATGAAGTACGGCATCACAGAAAGGGAAGGACAGATTGTTTTCCTGTAGAGTTATTGCAAAGTCAGCTACTAGGTGCAAAATAATTTTTTTTTTAACTTTTGGTAAGGCATTGCTAGTCTCTGAAATTCCTACCACTTTAAAATTTTGCCTACAGCTTAAAAAAATAAAATATTTGTCTTAGTTTTTATCAGTTAGCTCAGTAATTCTTGAGGGATGGAGGAGAATCTTTATAAACCTGGAAGCTCAATTATGAAACACAATACAGGAAAGAAAGGTTAAGACCTTTCTTCAGTCATTATGACTTGAGCAAAAAGGGAAGTAGAGTAAGTAATCAATTATGCAGCAAGAACACTTCCTGTGAGTCACTATGCAAAGTGCTATGTTCCAGAATTTTATGATGAGCAGATTTTTCAAAGACAAAGTCTCGATTAAAACCTTGGGAATAAAGGAGATGAATACTGGTCAGAATAGATTTTCTTTGTGTCAGAAGACATTGGCTGTGTCCTCTGTTAATGTACTTTGTGGATATAACACATTGGTTTAGCCACAGTTGTGAAGCTTAGTTATGTGATTCTTAAATAGTCATAGTCCTTAAGACATTATTTGCATGACTGCATCTTAGTTTTCTTCTTCATGTTGCTTCATGCTGCAGTTTTATATTTCCGGTTTTAATGCTTAGGAAAATACTGGTTTGTCTTGAAAAAATAGATTTTTCTTTACTTCTAAAGGGAGCAACTGAAATGTGATGTGTAATGACTCTAATTAGATGTTAGAAGCAACCCTTAAGAGAACTCACACTGTTACACAGAAAGTAGTATTTTTTCTTTTTTTCTTGTTCACTTAGATGTAGCACTGTTCAGAACACTTACATATTGTAATCACTGACAAGAATGCATTAGGTATCAGAGTCCTGTTTGGTTTTCTGAATACTGAATGCAGATCAAGATATCAGATTGTCATCTCTGTGGCTCATTTTATTGGGTGTACCTAAGGGACAATCTTAGATACAGTAGTGTGTATATGTAGTTAAATATGTAATCAGAGATGGGGCTTTGGCTAGTCCTTCAGTGATACGGTCTCTTTAGTTTTCTCTCTGTCATAATGACTGTGTCTGTTTCTAACATTAGGTAGTGATAATTTTAATTATTTTTTGTATACAGTAAATCAGGATCTCCTTAGATACTCCTGCCTAGCCATGCTAATGTTTGATAAAGGGAAGGATTTAATGTTCCTGACAGAGTGTTCTGGTATGTTGGTAAAGCATTTTGAATTCTTACTGGAAAATCATAGAATCATTAGGGATGGGAAGGGACCTTGAAAGATCATCTAATCTAGTTCCACTGCCAAAATATACTAATATGCAGCATAGAATCAGTAAGATTGGAAGAATCCTCAGAGTTCATCGATTCCAACCATCAACCCAGTGCCACCGTGTGCACTAAAGCAGGTTTTCAAGCATCAGGGCTTCATGTAAATGTGCAGCAAAGAATCTCTATTTTTTATTCATTATTCATAATAAGTAATCAGACCAAACGTATTTTTTCATCTGTTGTCCCAGAATCACAGAATTATTGAGGCTAGAAAAGACCTCTGAGATCATCAAACCCAGCCTGTGACCTAACAGCACCATATCATCTAGACCATGTGCGGTCTTTTCTTAAACATCTCCAGGAATGAGGACATCACCACCTCCCTGGGTAGTCCATTCCAGTGCCTATCCACCCTTTCCATGAGGAAGTGCTTCCTAACATCCAGCCTAACCCTCTCATCCTATCACTAGTTGCTTGGAGAAGAGCCCAACTCCCACCTGTCTATAACTTCAGGCAGTTATAGTGGTAAAGTCCTCAATGAGTCTGCTGCTCCCAGAACTCGAGGTGAGTCCTCACCAGAGCCAAGTACATGGGGAGAATTATGTCCCTAATCCTGCTGGGCACACTATTTCTGATACAAGCCAGGAGGTCATTGGCCTTTTGTGCTACCTGGGAGCAGTGCTGGTGGGTATTTAGCTGGTTGTCAACCACTACTCCCAGGTCCCTCTCTGCCAGGCCTTTCTGCAGCCACTCATCCCCCAGTCTGCAGCTCTGCTGGGGGTTATTGTGGCCAAAATATAGGACCATGCACTTGGCCTTGTTAAACCTCATCCTCTTGGCTTCTGCCCATTGGTCCAGCCTGTGCAGATCTATGTGCAGCATCTTCCTCCCCAACTTTTTCTGATCTCACTTCCATTACACAATGTTTATTATCTAGACCTCTTCAATTTTGGTTATGAGTCTTTCAATTGTTTTGTGGTTTTAGCACTTTTATACTATGTCATGCTCCTTTGCTGTCTGCATAAATTCACAGCAATGTGAAGTTTCCTTTGGATTTAATTATGTCCACAAAAATATTAATCATTTGAGTGTTTATATTGTTGTATTTGCATTGTATTGCCTCCTTTACCAAAATAGCTAATACCTAAGCATCTGAAAATGTGATACTGAAAGGAATAATACTTAGAATTTTTTATTTTTGTTTGATATCCTGTGTAATTATTTGGTGTTTGCCAATTCAATGCTTAATACTGCATTCCAGCCAATTCAGGCTTTTAGGATGGGTTTTATGGTTAGGAATACTAGATGTTTTGGGGATATTTTCAGGAAAAGGCAGATTCTTTTGGGGATGTATGGAATTTGAAGAAGAACTTTTCCAGTGAACAAGTTTTCCCACATTTGAAAAAGGAGAAAAGTGAATGAAGAAAGGAACTGATGGAGTCCACAAAAAATGATTCAGTACAGACATGATAGAGAGGAGGTTTAAGTTAAACTTGTATTTACAACCGAGGGATGTTAAAGTCTGGTTTGATATTCAACTATTATTTGATTATGAGTAGCTTATTATCATTAATCCATACTGTCAGTAGGCTTTAAGAAGCTAAGAAATCAAAATGTAGAGTAATGCAATATTTTTGCATTTTTCACACTGGCTTTTACAGCTGTTATTTTTATGTGCCTATTTAGATGTGCTGACTACAACATAGAAAAGAATTTGACAGAAAGGATCTCCTCTGAGGATAGGACTTCATGGGTTTTTTCCTCAAAGGCACTGAGTACTCAGATTCTTTCAAAAGCACTAGAAGCTGCAAGTGTTCACTGCATGTGGAGTGAGTATATGTGAACTTGCTTGTCAGTATTACTGGGTTCTTAGAAATATATATTAGTCACAAGCCAATCCTTTCCTTCACTCATGTCAAATAGGCACTTGTTACCTCAACAAATAGTATTGTGTGAAAGAACTGTAGCTTCCAGAGCTTGGCCAGTAAGATTCTTAGGGGTCCGAATGCTTCTCAGCAGGAGTAAGGTTAGCTAGGTCAATTATATTAAACCTAAGATGCTCCCATTAGCATCTCTGATTATGAACCATAT
Source organism: Upupa epops (assembly GCA_013397515.1). Taxonomy (NCBI): domain Eukaryota; kingdom Metazoa; phylum Chordata; class Aves; order Bucerotiformes; family Upupidae; genus Upupa; species Upupa epops. Next base: position 3,789 of record VZRI01001199.1, on the reverse strand, counting down.
ATGTTAATATAAATTCCCGTAGTGGAGCAATTTGCTTTGGGAACAACCAGCAACACACAGCTGGTTGTGACAAAACTCAGACCTGGGATTATTTTTTCTTCCAAATTGATAAAATTGCTAAGTACTTCTTAATTGTTTCAGCAAAATTCCTCAAAAAAAGCATGATGAAATTAGGTGCTGTGGTCTGAACATTGGGGTTTTTTTAACAGAATGCTTTTACTTAATAGAGCATTTGATATATTTATTATAACAGTAAATTAAAACTTATTTCAAATATTTCGACTTCCAAAAGAAATGCATTTTTCTTGTGTAATGACTTTTTTTTGTTGAAGAGGTGATTTTGATAGAGAACATGGGTTTTTTTTTGTAGCAAAAACATCAGCAATTCGAAAGGTAAGAAGTAGGAAAAAATGTGGTGTAAAATCCATCCAATTAGTAAAGCACTGATATAAGATCTATAACAATGTAAATTTTACAACACAGTATGTCCTGCAGTGTCATGAGTAGATGTGAGCTTCTGGTCATTGAAACAAGTAGTGGAAATGTGATATGAAACAGGTACAGATACAAGTGTGATAAGTCACTACTGCTTGTTTCTTCTCCCACAAAGTTCTTCAGTTCCTCCCTTGAACATGGTTGCCTATAATGACTGTTTGCAATTAGCTTTTCACTGCCAGTGCTTTAATGACATTTGCTATTATCACTGATGCTGCCTTCTTAGTACTGCACTTAAATGTTGACTGAATAATGAAGATGATGAAGGAGCACAGAGTTGTTGGAGGGTGTCCGGCATACAGTAACAAAGATGATGAAGGAAGTAGAACACCGCCCTTATGAGGGAATGCTAAGGGAGCTGAGCCTCTTTAGCTTGGAGAAGAGGAGGCTGAGGGGTGACCTCATTCATGTCTATAAGTATGTGAGGGGAGGGTGTCAGGTGGATGAAGCCAGGCTCTTCTGGTCACCTGGTGATAGGACAAGGGGCAGTGGGTGCAAGCTAGAACCTAGGAAGTTCCATATAAATATCAGAAGGAACTTCTTCACAGTGAGGGTAATGGAGCATTGAAACAAGCTGCCCAGAGGGGTTGTGGAGTTTCCGTCTCTGGAGATGTTCAAGACATGGCTGAACGTGTTCCTGTGTGACTTGGTCTAGGTGACCCTGCTGTAGCAGGAGGATTGGACTAGATGATCTTTTGAGGTCCCTTCTGATCCCTAATAATTCTATGATTCTATTATCAAACCTTTTAAAATTGTTTTGTTCCCTGAAGGTGGATTTTACAATATTCAGTACCTTTATGAGCCACACAGAATCACACTGAATCAGATTCAGTAGTGGTTTCAACAGCTGTCTGAACAATGTCAGTTGCTACTTGTACCTACCAATATAAGAATCTCCAAGCTATTTAAATTCAGGCTAAGTCTGTACTAGTAAATTAAAACCTTTCCAGGCACTGGGAATAACTGGCAGATAATGTATATATGCATGTTAGTAAACTCTCTTATCCTCCAAATGCAGGGTGGTTGTGTACAAAATGCCTTTCAGGAAAAGTTCTGGGAATACTGTGCCTCTCAAAATATGCTCATGAATTCTTTGGGAGAGGTACATGATGGAATTTTTGAGAAATATTTTAAGAGTTAGCTGTAATGTTCAGGGATTATTCTGGATGGTATTTAATTAAGTACTGTAGACATGATCTGAAATTCTGAAAGTCAAAGCATTTGGAGAAAATAAGAGGGTAACAAACAGTTCACTTTGGTGACAGTCTATCAGAAAAATATTTAATTTTGAATTCTGAATTCACAATCACATTTTAAATTTTTGTGTTGTTTAATGATAGATAGATAGATAGATAGATAGATAGATAGATAGATAGATAGATAGATAGATGGATAGATTGATCATAGAATCACCCATCCATAGAATCTTTGACTCATAGAATCATGGCTGAAAAGGACCTCCAGGATCATGAAGTCCACCTCTCATCCCAATGTCTCCCTAACCCCTAGACCATGGCCTCAAGTGTTCTGTCTCCTCATTTTTCAAACAGCTCCAGGGATGGTGACTTCACCACCTCTCTGGGCAGCCTGTTCCAGTGTCTAATCACTCTCTCAGTAAAGAACTTCTTCCTACTATCCAATCTAAGCTTCCCCTGATGCAACTTGAAGCGATTTTCCCCATCCTATCATTAGTAATGTGGGAGAAGAGAGCAGCACCAGCCTCACTACAATGTCCATTTAGGTAGTTGTAGAGAGCAATAAGGTCTCCTTTCAACTTCCTCTTCTCTAGACTAAATAAAGCCAGTTCCCTCAGCCACTCCCCATAGAGTGTTTTCTAGACCTTCATCAGCCTTCTTGTCCTTCTCTGGACCCACTCCAGCACCTCAATGTCCTTCTTGTACTTTGGTGCCCAAAACTGGACACAGTACTCAAGGTATGGTCTAACGAGTGCAGAGGGACATGATCACCTCTTTCCTCCTGCTGGTTACACCATTGCTGATACAGGCCAGGATGCTGTTGGCTTTCTTGGCTACCTAGGCACACTGCTGGCTCATGTTCAGCTGGCTTTCAGACAACGCCCCCCAGTCCTTTTCTGCCATGCAGCTCTCCAGTCACTCTTCCTCTAGCCTGTAGTGCTGCTGGGGGTTGTTGTGAGCCAGCACTTGGCTTTGTTAAACCTCACCTCATTGGCCTCAGTCCATTGCTCCAGCCTGTCCACATCCCTCTGCAGTGTCTCCATGCCCTCAAGCAGATTGAGACTGCCACTTAATACCCTGTCATCTGCAAATCTACTGAGGGTGCATTCAATCCCCTCATCCAGGTCATTGATAAAGATGTTAAACAAGACTGAGCCCAAAACTGAGCCCTGAGGGACACCACTTGTGACTGGTTGCCAGCTGGATTCAGTCCCATTCACCACAACTCTCTAGGCTTTGCCATGCAGCCAGTTTTTAACTCAGCAAAGACTGCCGGTCTATGCCATGAGCCACCAGCTGCTCCAGCAGAGTGTTGTGGGAAACAGTGTCAAATGCCTTCCTGAAGCCCAGGTAGACAATGTCCACTGCTTATCCCTCATCTACTAGGCAAATCACTTCATCATAGAAGGAAGTCATGTTGGTTAAACAGGACTTGCCTTTCATGAACCAATGTTGACTGAACCTGATCCCCCTGTCGTCCTGAACTTGCTGGGTGATCACCCTCAAGATGAACTGTTCCATAATCTTCCTTGGTACTGAGGTGAGGCTGATAGGCCTGTAGTTCTCCAGATCCCCCTTTCTGCTCTTCTTGTAGATGGTTGTCACATTGGCAAGTTTCCAGTCATCCAGAACCTCCCCCTTTCAACCAGGACTGCTGGTAAATGATGGAGAGAGGTTTGGCAAGTTCTACTGCCTGCTCCCTCAGCACCCTTGGATGGATCTTACCTGGCCCCATAGACTTTTGGGAGACCAGTTGGCTTAGTAGGTCATACACCACTATTTCTTGGATTATGAGGATTATGATGGGACAATACTTACCTCCAACCCTATCTTCTAGCTCAGGGGAATGAATACCATGAGAATAAGTGGTCTGACTACTAAAGACTGAGGCAAAGAAGGCATGTTTGCTTGCAGCCCAGAAAGCCAACCTCACTGTCGGCTGTGTCAAGAGAAGCGTGACCAGTAGATTGAGGGAGCTGACCTTCCCCTTCTATTCTGCTCTTGTGACACTCCACCTGTAGTACTGCGGTCAGTTCTGGAGCCCACAACACAGGGAAGATGTTGAACTGTGGGAGAGTGTCCAGAAGAGGGCCACGAG
>VZRI01001197.1:1197-84270 GCA_013397515.1 Upupa epops | reverse complement strand
TCTTCTGTAAGGCTGTCCACAAAGCATCAACTAATTCAAACTGATAAAGACACTGAGAAATAAAGATGTTATTGTAATCGTATCCAAGCACAAGAAGTCACAGAAAAAATGTCTGTACACTAGTGTTTGAAAAAATAGTACTGTGAGTAAGCAATATACGTATACAAATAAGTATGCCATGTCAAAGACATTTAATACCTTTTAGCCATCAAAGAATGCAGAAGTATTTTCATCACAAAAATCCTTCTTTCCTGAATCAATTTACAATTTAGAATAATCTGGCTTCATTATAATGAATGATTAATGATTTCTTTCTTAAAGGATAATACAAGTACTAATCTAGGCAGAACATGGCATTTTATCTACTTGAAAGTAAATGTAATAATTTGCATGGAAAGGAATTAGATGTTATTCTTGTAAACAGTCAGTCATGGTGCAGGTGAAGGCAAACACCTGTGAGGCAGTGGAATGTGCGTTAGCTAACAGCTGCTGCACCATAGCATCTGTAGGCAAAGACATAATAAAGACTGGCTCTCAGCTGGGAAATGACAATCAATCTAAAATACACTGCTAAATTCAGTGCCTAATAAATTACTAGCTTGTGTGACATAGCTTTTTGTAGTAGCTGGGCAAAGTTCTATACATTGCACTTTGCAAGATAATTCTGACTTGGTGAAGGAAAAGTCTGCCAGCTTCTATGTCTTTTTAATCCTTAAACTTGCAGATTTCCTTAGTATCAAATCATTAAAAAGAGATATGGGCAACCGAATCAATCAGAAAACCCTGGATACATATCAATCTGCATGCAAATTATTTATTTAAAATTATGTGGTGAAACTGGAGTAGTATTCTCCCACTTCTAGAAGAACAGTCTTGCCAAGTCTTAGAAGGAGATATTTCACACTATTACAGCTGCCAACTGTTGTAGAAGTATTTTTGGAAGATAACCTGTATGTGGCTAGACAGGAAAATACAGATAGAGTCTGTCACCAACCTATCAGTTTTAGGTTACAGCCTGTGCTTTCTGTAAAAAACACTGTAAAGAGCTTGTTTTCCCACAGAAAAATTGAGAAACTATAATTTATTGATATTTTATTTCTTCTTTAGCTTACACTACTTGCCTTTTTTCCTGTATATTCACTGCAATTGGTTTGCTCCCAAGTCAGATTCTTCAGATTTCTTCTCTGTGTTTTTTATACCTCATCAACTGACCCTGGCTGTTGTTCTTCCAAATGAAGTTCAGCAGAACAGTTTATTTCAAACTCTTCCTCACAGGTACATAACAGTTTTTAGGGGGTAACTCTATTTGTTGCAACATTTTTGCCATTGGACTTAATTGTTGAATGAGGACTTAATCCATACAACTAATATTAAAAGTATGATTTGTTTCTAGAGGAATGTCTTGGGGGTGCTAAGATGTGTCCACTTACTTTCTGGAAGCTTCTTGTCTTCACATGGGCAGTGGTTTTTTGGTCTCTGCATGTGAGGATGGAAACTGGTCATCTGGCTGGAGTGTTCTCAGAATGTCCTGCAGGAGCGTATTTCATTCACGAACAGCTTTGTTTCAAAGCTCTTTCTAAGGAAACATAGCTAGAGCTTTCCAGTTTGTGATTATGTTCTTTCTGTTAGCAATACGGAGCCTCATACAGAAACTGCCAAGCAGTCTATGAAGGAAGAAGGGCCCAAGGTCCATTTCACATCACTATAATGCATGAATAATTGTTAATTTAGATTATAATACTTCCCTATGGTAAGGGATATTTTGTGACTACCTGCTGTAGTAGCAACACTTCAGGGTAATTCTGCTAACATTTTATTTTTGAAACATCTGTTGAATATTCATTTACAATATATTTGTGATGCTTCAGACAAATTTTAAGATCAATTATCTTAAGAGACTGCAAACAGTGCTCTCAAAATATCTAAGTAGATAATCTCAGAAGCCACTGTCAGGTAATTGCTTGCCTTTTATTTGCCAATATCTACGTTTCAAAACAAATGTTGATTATGTGAATGTGTTTGCTTTATGAGTTAATATTTCTATATTGTAAATGTTTGCCAATGGGCATTTCTTAATATGCAAGTTGCCTGAATATAAGAAAACATAGCTGCACTTGTTTCTCTTGCTATTCATCCCACATGAGGGCTCTGACTTGATGTACTTTACCAGTTTGCTTCACTGCTTGCCTTTTTAATTTGTTTTGATTTAGTTCTCTGAGCACTTCAAGAAAGATGGTGTGGTCGCTGAAGCACAGCACTAGGTATAACATGGCTGGAGAGAGTCACAGTCCTTCAGATGAATACTACATGATTTCTTCTGACAAGGCAATGCAGGACATTGGGATTCTTAATGGTATTACTCTGTTTCAGTGTCTATCATGTATCAGTTGTCCTAAATTTAGTATCAATAGTTCATGAATTCACTCATTTTAGCAAAAAAGGATGGCTCCTTCACATTCCACAGGACCTGAAATTTCAGGTCTTGCTCTGCCATATCTTAAGTATATTCTTCTATTGGTAATGCATTCTTAGTTACATTATAATTTGGCTTTGCTTGGTTGTGGTGTTTCCTGAGTAAAACTGAGAAAGCTGTTTCAGGCTAGGGCAATCATCCATGCACTATTCTTTGTTTGGCCTTCAATTACCCATTTGTTTTTATTCTGTTAACTTGTCTTTATACTTTGTGCTACTCTACACCATACTAACCTTTTATTTTTCTGCACTGGTCACAGTTATGCAAAATCTCATCCTTCAACTAATGGCTTGTGTCCCAAATGTGATGAATTGATTTCTTGTCTGTTTGCACTGACATAATGGGGTTTAGGCTATAATTAACCTACAGATAGGGCAATTTTTTTTACAGTTTTCTCCATACCTTTACCAGTTTGCCTTTACATACGGTCAATCCAGCTTTATTATCTTCTGCACAGATTTTTTTTATCATCATGCTTTCTTTGTCCTTCATGAATTAGATTTGTGTCTATTCCCCTTGTGTTTTACATACAGATACAATGTTTTGCTTTGTCCCATGTCAGTATTTTTTGGAGAATCACAGAATCACAGAACTAGTGAGTCTGGAAAGACTCTAAGATTATCCAACCCAGCCTATGACCTAACATTAGCACAATCACCTAGACCATGGCACTTGGTGCCACATCACCTTTTTTTAAACACCTCCAGGGACGGCGACTGCATCACCTCCCTGGGCAGTCCATCCTAATGTCTGCTCACCCTTTCTGTGAAGAAGGGCTTCCTAACATCCAACCTAAACCTCCCCTGGCACAGTCTCAGAACATGTCCTCTCTTCTATCACTAGTTGCCTGAGAGAAGAGCCTGACACCCACCTGTCTACAAATTCCCTTCAGGCAGTTATAGAGAGTGGTAAGATGCCCCCTGAGTCTCCTCCAGACTAAACAACCCCAGGTCCCTCAGCCTCTCCTTATACAACTTTCCCTTTCACCAGTCTTGCTGCTCTCCTGTGGACCTGCTCCAGTGCCTCAATATCTTTTTTTAAAGTGAGGGGCCACCCAGAACTGCACCCAGTACTTGAGGTGAGGTCTCCCCAGGGCCCAGTACAGGGAAAGAATTATGACCCTTGTTCTGCTTTCTTTTTTTGGCAGAGAGGTCTCTCTCTGCAGACCCATCTCCAACCACTCATCCCCCACTCTTAGCTCTGATGGGGGTTATTGTGGCCAAAATGTAGGACCCTGCACTTGGCCTTGTTCAACCTCCTCCTGTTGGTCTCTGCTCATTGACTCAGCCTGTCCAGCTCTCTCTGCAACATCTCCCTCTCCTCCAGCAGATTGACACTCCCACCCAACTTGGTGTAAACCACAAATTTAGTCAGGGTAGATTCAATTCCTTCATCCCAGTCATCAGTAAAGATGTTTAATAGAACTGGGCCCAGCACTGATCACTGGACACCAAGTGGATACAGCACCATTCACAACCACTCTCTGCCACGTTATCCATCCAGTTTTTACTCCAGCAAAGGGTGTACTCACCCAAGCCATGAGCTGCCTGCTTTTCCAGGAGGATGCTGTGGGTGACTGTGTGCAAAGCTTTGCTGGAGTCTAGGTAGACCACATCCCTCTTTCACTTGGGAGCTCACCCAGTCATAGAGTGAGACCAGATTGGTTAGGCAAGACCTTCCTTTCCTAAATCCATGTTGACTGTGCCTGATCCCCTGGTTGCCTTGTCCATGCTGCTTGATGGCTCTCAGAATGATCTGCTCCATAACCTTGCCAGGCACTGAGGTCAGGATGACAGGCCTAGAGTTCCCCAGATCCTCCATCTTGCCCTTCTTGTGGATGTGCACCTCATTGGCCAACCTTCAGTCATCTGGGACCTCCCTGGTTACCCAGGACTGGTGATAAATGTTGGAGAGTGGCCTTGCTAGCTCTTGCGCCAACTCCTTAAGCATCCTGGGATGGATTCCATCTGGACCCATAGACTTGTTAGGATCTATGTGGCACAGCAGGTCACTAATTATGTCCTCCTGCATTACAGGAGGGACATTCTGCTCCCCATCCCTCCCTACCAACTTAGGAGCCCAGTTATCCTGAGGATGGCCAAGCCTTTTGTTAAAGACTGAGTCTAAGAAAGTGTTAAGTACCTACGTCTTTTCTCTGTCATCAAGTACTTACGTTCCTCCCTTACCCAACAAGGAGTGGAGATTTTTCATGGCTAAACGAAAGGCAAGAAGTTACCATTAAAGCAGAACATTCTTATTCAGGATATAATGCTGAACTATTTGCTTAATTTAATATCAGTAAGTCATTCTTATCTTTTGTTACATGTAGAAAGGTTATTTTTTACTTGAGTTCCTGTTCATTCCTTTTGAAAAGCTATATGTAGCACACACATCCTACTGTGGACTGAAAATACTCTCACAGTTCTGGGCAGAACCAGCAGTGTCTCCACATGGGTTGCTGACATGAAAGGCACATTTAACTGTTGGAGTCCATAGCAGAGTTTACTGTGGCTTCCCCAGATTAAGCAGATGGGACATTGCAAGCATGTTGTCAAAACTGTGGTTAATTTTCCTTCACTCACCCTAAAAAGTTTCTGTGTCTACAGAGGTTCAAAGGATGAGGCAGGTAGAAGAGAGTGCATAAACATCCCCATAGGCAAAATCAGAGTCCTAGAAAGCAAAGACTGAAAAAGCACTCCATGCAGTTCCTTCAATACATAGAAGTGAAGAGACTAAACTGTAGGTATATGGTAAAAAGTGTAAGAAACAGTTAAAAGAATTCACATCCTTACCTGGTAACTGGATTTCTTGCCTTCTTGGGACTAAAGCATCTGTCAATGCCCTGAGTATAATACTGGTGCTGCCTCAGGCCAACACATTGGTTCGTAGTGTCAGCTGCCAAGACTGAAAAGACAGTAATGAGGAAAAAACAAAAAAATTACACAAACCTAACATCTGCTTCAATTTCTGATATGACTCTGGGTCTTGGAAGCAGCAGAAGAATAGGGATCCTTGCTTTTCTTCAATAAGTGAAAACTGAACTAGTATTTGGACCCAGTTTTATCTGTCCATTTCTTACCTTGAACTGTATGCATCCATGTTTGTAGCTGGTGCAGTGCCAGTCTTCTTAATGTTTAGATCACTTTGCCAAGAGCTCAGCCTACTGTCAGCTAATCAGACAATTCTGCAGTCTATGAAAACAATAGAAAGAGATGTATGAACTTCCTTTACTTTTTCCCATTGGGAAAGAGGGAGCCAGAGAGATTTGGACCTTTCCAGAAATTTTTCTTTGCTTTATATTTCCATTATTTTAGTTTGTAGCCTACATGCTATCTTTATGACTTTAATGTCACTCTACCATTCTTAAAGGCAAGCAAATAACAGCTGAAGTTGGAAGTTTAGCTGTTAAAAGGAGAAGTAGCTGTAAGCTGTATAAAGAAGCAATATCTGCTTTAAAACATGCAGAATCTCTGGTTCATTGCCTTCAGAGGTGCCAGGTGCAAGGCCAGCTGAACTTGAAAGCTCATTCTCATTAATACTTCTGCAAATAGCACACTGATCTTAAGCAGCATACACCAGGCCTTGCTGAATGGCACTGTAAGTTCCACTCCCAGGAGCATTATTCTTTTCACTGAAAAGAGAAGACGTGATCCAGAGTTAACTTAATTCAAGTCATACTGCCATTTTCAGATGCTGATGTAACATGGTTGCCCTATGATTTACATTTAAGGAGTAAGCAGCACCTTTATACAGGTGACTAAATTATTCAGGAGCCCAAGTGGTTTTCAGACATCACAAGTTATTACTAAGAATTGCACAACAAAGGTAAAGACAGACAGAAGAAAGCAAATATTCTGCAGGTCTATTTTTACAGAAGGCCACACCTGCATATAACATTGTTTTACTATTTTTCAAGCAGAGGTCCAAGTGAGAGAAGACAGAATCACCCAGAGGCATCACAGTAAGCAATGCAACTCCTGTAAGAGTTGCTACTTCACAAGGAAATAAAAAGAGGCTTTAACTCTGGAATTTGACAACATTTGAAGTATCCAAAGAGAAGTACATTTGGAAAAAGGATAAAACCTATCTCCTGTTTTTCATCCTTCATTAGAGAAACTATGCTTATTACAGTCCCCACCACAGAAATGACTATAAATCTGTGCAGAATTTTACTGTGTCCTACTCTTTTTAAGCAGTTTGTACTTATTGTTGAACATTCGGATTGTAAATGAAAGTGAAAATTCATACACATTTATAAAAAAGCTAGTTCACATAAACAAGAGTACCTTTTAGAATGAAAATGACAAGTTGATTTTTTCTTTGCCTTATGTGGGTTCTAATTTTGTAGGAACAACTTTGTACCTGTAATTTAAGTTGCTTTAAGATGTCTGAGCAATCATAAAGCAAGATGACTAAGTCAGTTAAATTGCAGGCAGAAATAATTGTGGGCAGCAGTGGCAACAGTGGCCCTGAAAAAATGAAAGTAAAACAGAAAAATATTTTATTTGCAGAATGTTAAAATACCTGGTGCTTTTCTTGCAGTTGCTAGAATAATTTAGCAGCCTTAAAGGTATGATTATTTAGAAGATAATTTATTTGAAATATTTGGGTTTTAATAACAAATTAATTAAACCACAGTGAAATGGAGCCTCTTTCTTCAACCAAATCCTCAAATGATTTTGTGGCTACTGGGGTTCTGCCACTCATGTTCTGACAGGAAGTGGTTTTAAGCATTGTAGAAAATTAAGGTTCTTTTTAAGCCATCTGAAGCTCTGATGAACCAGAATACTGAATGTTCTTTACTGTGTTATCCCTTGTAGAGCTAATGACAGTTAGTGATAGCTGGTTATGAGCAGGGTACCATAGAGACCAATACTGACTCCTGTACTCTTTTATATCTTGATCAATGATCTGGTTAGTAAGACTCAGGACCAATTTTAGAGATCATATGCTAAATGAGGTGGAAGTGGTTGTCAACATATTGCTGAACTTCCACTTGGAATTACATGGATGAACACTGAGACTGGTTCAACTGGAGCCTCAAGGTGCTAAATAAGGAAGTGTTCCCACTTCTGTACTTGGAGTGGGAAAACTTCACCTCAGTGCAGGCTAATGGGAACACCCTGCTGATACAACGTCAGGTACTCAATGTTGGATAAGGGCAACAAAGAATGCATTCTCATTCTGTAAGGGAAACCTCCTACTGAATTTTATTAGAAGAGTTATATTGAGCAGAGTGGAATTTGTCATCTTGCTTGACTTCATTTCAGGCAGGGTGTGGAGAAGCTGGAGAAGGTCTAGTGGAAGGCACTACATAAGAGATCTAGTCCATGAGGGGAAAGGCTGAAGGAGCTGTGCTAGCATAATCACAGAATCACAGAATAATCATTGGAAAAGACCTCATAGATCACCAAGTCCAACTATACCCACACCAACAAAAAAATCTAAATACATGAGAATGAAAACCACAAAATAAGCCCCTCCATACCTGCCACATAGCATGTCACAAAGAACCACGTCTACACATTTCTTAAATACCTCCAGAGATGATGATTCAACCACCCCCCCTTGAGAAGGCTGCTCCAGTGCCTCACCACTATTTCAGTAAAGAATTTCTTCCTAATATCTAATCTAAACTCCCCTGCCTCAACTTCAGATCATTACCCCTGGTTCTGTCACCAAGAAGAGGCCAACACCCACCTCTCTACAACCTCCCTTCAGGTGGTNGTCCAACTATACCCACACCAACAAAAAAATCTAAATACATGAGAATGAAAACCACAAAATAAGCCCCTCCATACCTGCCACATAGCATGTCACAAAGAACCACGTCTACACATTTCTTAAATACCTCCAGAGATGATGATTCAACCACCCCCCCTTGAGAAGGCTGCTCCAGTGCCTCACCACTATTTCAGTAAAGAATTTCTTCCTAATATCTAATCTAAACTCCCCTGCCTCAACTTCAGATCATTACCCCTGGTTCTGTCACCAAGAAGAGGCCAACACCCACCTCTCTACAACCTCCCTTCAGGTGGTTGTAGAGGGCAAGAAGGAACCCCCTTAGCCTCCTCTTCTCCAAACTAAACATGCCTAGCTCCCTCAGCCTCTCTTCATATGACTTGCTCTCTAACCTGTCTCGAGCTTGGTAGCTCTCCTCTGGACATGCATCTTAATGTCCTTGCTATAATGAGGGCACTATAACTGAACGTAGTACTCAAGATGAGGCCTCACAAGGGCCGAGTACAAGGGCATGAGAACTTCCCTTCTCCTACTGACCACAGTATTCCTGATCCAGGCCAGAATCCTCTTGGCCTTCTTAGCCACCTGGGCACACAGCTGGCTAATATTAAGCTGGCTGTCTGCCAGCACCCCAGGTCCTTTTCTGCTGGGCAGATTTCAAGCTGTTCATCCCCCAGCCTATCGTGTTGTCTGAGGTTGTTTTGACTGAAAGGCAGGACTCGACCCTTGTCCTTATTGTACTTCCTACAATTGGCCTCAGCCCATCGATCCAACCTGTCCAAGTCCCTCTGGAAAGCTTTCCTGCCCTTGAGCAGATCAACACTCCCATACAATTTGGTGACTTTTACAAACATACTGAGGGTGCTCTCAATCCCCACATCCAGGTCATCAATAAATATATTAAACAAGACTGGCCCCAACACTGAGCCCTCAGGGACAATGCTTGTGACTGGCTGCCAGCTAGATTTCACCAGCCAGTGAAGGGTACATTTATCTATACTATGAGTCGTCAGTTTCTCCAGTAGAGTGCTGTGGGAGACTGTATTAAGAGCCTTCCCAAAGTCCAAGTAGACAACATCCACAGCCTTCCCTCCATCCAAAAGGCGAGTATCATGGTCATAGAAAGACATCAGGTTGGTTAATAAATATCTGCATTTCATAAACCCATGCTGGCTGGCCCTGATCCCTTGGCTGCCCTGCAATTGTCATGAGAGCTCACTCAAGATGATCCTTTCCATGATCTTTCCTGGTACCAAAGTCAGACTGACAGGCCTGTAGTTCTTCGAGCCCTCATTCCAGCCCTTCTTGTAGTTATCTGTCACATCAGCCACCTTCCAGTCATGTAGTACCTCTCCTGTTGTCAAAAAATGATGGAGAGAGGTTTAGTGAGCTCTCCTGCCAGCTTCCTAAGTACTCTTGGGTGAATGCCATGCAGACCTGTAGACTTATGGGTGTCTAGGTGCAAAAGAAGATCATTAACTAATTCTTCCTGTAGTATGGGTGATTTGTACTGTTCACCATCCTCATCTTCAAGTTCAGGAGTCTGAACATCCTGGGAACAGTTAGTATGTCCCTTAAAGACAGAGGCAAAGACAGCATTAAGTAGCTCATCCTTTTGCTCATCATTGGTTGCAATGTTCCCCCACACACCCAGTATGGTGTAGAGATTCTCCCTCATTCTTTTTTTGTTGTTGATGTACCCGTAGAAACAATTTTGTTGTCCTTTATGTCAGTGGCCAATTTGAGTTCCAGATGGGCTTTTGCCTTCTTAATACAATCTGGCATCAAGAAGGACTACAGGTTCCACATATAGCAATTTAAAGTTACTTGAAAGGAATCACAAAGCTGATGTACTGGCAGATGCAACAGCAAATTGCATAAGCCACATAATTGTGTTTTTTATGTTCAGATTGGATTTTGGGAAAAGCATCTTCACCAGGAGTGTGTGCAGCACTTTTTACTTTGCAGGAGTAGGATCTCTGTCCTTGAAGGTTTTCAAGTCTTGTGTAAACAAATCCATGGCTTACCTAATGTTAATGACATTCCTGCTTCAAGAGGAAAGGCAGACTATATGACATGCAGAGGTCTTTTCCAATCAGCATTAATACGTCAAACAGAGTATTTACTGTTGTGTAAGAAGAAATATATTAAGAGAGCTCTGAAAATCTCCTTTAATTACTGATGTTGAACTATATGCATTAAAAGTTCATAACCACTGGGAAATATCATTTAAACATGAAAGTCTGAATTAATCACATTACATAAATATAATAGAAGCTATGACTTTTCATGCTTGTCCAAGAAACACTTAGCTACTAGATTTCAATAAGCTAGCTAATTAAATAAATCAGTTCTGACAATGTTCTTCTAAAATTCTGTCAGCAAGACTTCAAGAATGTATTTTTGTAATGCCATTTTGAGGTTTGGTTTCTGCTAGAGGCTTGACTGTGTAATAAATGACAGCTTGACAGAGATGCATGGCTACAAGTGATTTTAAAAGCTCCATTTAGTTCTCATTATATACTGTGTACACCACTTTGGTTTTATTGGACTTTTCAGGAAAGGGCTACATCCTCATTCTTCAATTCTAAATAGAAATGGAAAGCTGTAAATCTCTATACAGAATGACAGCTTACAAAACACAGAACTTCTTCCACTCACTTGGCAAGCATGCATTTCTAAGTTGAAAATGTACGGGAACACCGGGTCACATACTTAACACTTTTCATTATTTTTCATTCTGGAGAGATAGATACATAGAGAGACATTTGAAATCCTAAACAAGAGGTGCCTAGCACCCTAGTGCAGCTTTATTACCATAAGTTTGTACTGGTAGCTTCAACAAGAAAAAGCTTATTTAGGCTCGTATAATTTCATGGAAGAAATAGAGCCCAGTCCATTTAGTACTGGTACATTATACAAAATGCAAATAAAGCAATAAAAAAAAAAAAGCAATTGCTCCTCTGACCTGTGGCCATTACTTGTAATTTGGGACCCAGAAAGGTTACATCTATGGGTACAAGAAAATTGCAGACATCAGTCAAACACACAGTTTAAGCGCTATTTCTCCAAAGACAGAAAGAATACAGTCAAGCAGCTCTGTATCTCTGAATTCTCATTCTTCATTGCTCATTCCAGTGCATGCATATTCACATTTTGAGATGACAAGCTAAGCCTTCAGTAGCAGTCAGAGACATAATTATATTGCCCTGCAACATAGTTCCTCGGGAGAGCAGCTACTTTTCCACTTCCACCACCAGAGGCATCCAAGCCAAAAAGAGGCGGCATTAGAGGCCTCATTCATGCTTCCTGAGGAGTGAAGCAGTGAAGGAGGGGAGTCATGTTCCCTTCAGAACCCAGCAGTTCTTATGAGAAGGCAGTTTCAGTGCAGGTAGATCTGCACTGGGGAAGGCAGAAAGGGTACAGAAATCTTCTTGAAGGCCCATAACTGTGAGTAAAGATTCTAGCAAAATTGTAGATACTCACCTCAGGACTAAAACCACTTTCCCTTCTGAAGACACCCCGATGATGTTTAAACAGAACTGGTAGCTAAGGAAATGGCAATACAAATACAGGCTGTTGTGACTGCCCGCTGTCCCCTCCTCCCCTCCTGGCAAAATGGTAGAGTTCCTCCCCAGAGTGTGTGCATGGTAATGATCTGTCACACCAGGTGGCACAGTTACAGACAAAAATTAGTAGGCTGAACAGTGTTGGTAATGCTGAGACCGTGTAGTACACTTATGAGCAAGGGACGCAGGAAGTCACTGTAACAGCAGCAGACAGTGGATACCACAAAAACAAAAAAAAAAAAAAAGACAAGTACTTGCAGTGGGTGACTCTCTGTTAAAGAGCATAGACAAAGCCACATACTGACCTGACAGAGAGATCTACTGCCTCTCTGAAGCTAAAATCAGAGACATTACTAGAAGGATGCCACAACTGATCCAAAGTACAAACTACTATCCCTTGTTCCTCTTTCACATGGACATGAAACAAACCAGAAGCTGATTAGAATAAAGGAGGACTATGAAACCCTAGGAGTACAGGTAAAGCAATTCTGTGCACAAGTTACCTTTCCCCCATCTTACGAGTTGGAGTCAAGGAGGTAGCCAGAAACAGATGTAAAATGTACACCAGCCCCTGGCTTAGAGGCTGGTGCTGTTGGGAGGGTTTTGTTTTTTGTAACAATGGGACATGCTTCAGCACTGGAACAGGCTGCCTGGATAGGCTGGGAAGTCTCCAGCTCTGGAGACATTCAAACCCTGCCTGGGTATATTCCTGTGCAATCTGCTCTAGAGGATCCTTCTGCAGGGAAGTTAGACTAGTTAATCTCCAGAACTCTATTCCAATCCCTTCCATTCTATGATTCTATGATTTATTTTTTTTAAACACTTCAAGGAGGGGACTGGAACTTCTCCCTTAGATGGAAAGCCTGAGACTCCTGTGTCTGTTTAGCTTAGAGAATGCAGAGAGGGGATAATATCAATACCTAAGGGTGGGTGTCCAGAGGAAGGAACCACACTATTTCCAGTGGTGCCCAGTAACAGGACAAAGGACACAGGAAGTTCCATCTAAAAAAAAAAAAAGAAAAAACTCCTTTGAGGATGAATGTTCACTGGAAAAATTTTTCCACAAAGGCTATGGAATCTCCTTCTCAGGAGACTTTCAAAACCTACCCGAACACATTTCAGCACAACCTGATCTAGGTGAATCTGCTTTAGTAGGATGTTGGACAACATGATCTTCAGAGCTCTCTTCCAACCTTTACCATGCTGTGATTCTGTGGAAGAACTGTTATGAGAGCAGCCTGCCAGGGCTTTACACTATTTCTTTTGACATTGTCATATCATTTTCTGCTGGTATGCTATGCTGGTGCTTAGACTGTTTCCTTTAGTCTCATGTAATTTCCTCTGAAGTCTTTTAATCATGTATTGTTATTACTGGTATGTCTTTTTCATTATTATATCTTGATCATTTTTCTGCTAAAGCCTTATTTTGATTTCCTGATATAAGACTCTTTTCTTGTAAATAATCATTTATTTCATAATTTTTCTTGACAGCTAATAATTCTTCTAAGAATTAGAATTTAAAGAATGGAGAGTCCAAATTTAAAAACTTAGTTTTATAAAACTGGCGAAACAACTTTGGAATTACTAATTCGTTTTGCTTGTGAACTATTCTCACTTAATGAAATGGAGTGCAGCTGTGGAGATTCACTAATGCAGTATGTAAACATACAAGGACAGAATGGAAATTACAAAATTTTAATTTATTTTGTTCATAATTCTTAAGCTATTTTATCAGGAGAGGAGACCATGGGAAGCTGATGTTTTAACGGTTGTTTTATTAATTAAGGGCTAGATTCTAACTTCAGGACCTATTTATAGTAGCCATTGAGTTTACTTGGGAGTAGCAACAGAGGAAGAGAAGCCTACAATCTTTTAATCAAATACTGAGGAAATTATTAAAGACATGGTCCTTCCCCTACATTCAGACCTGGAGTAACAAGAGCCACAGCTGATTTCCAAAGTCCAAAAGGAACTAGATTGCTGATTCTTCTAGAATATAAGGAAACTACTACTTTTCACTTATTAACCTCATAATATGATTTAAATTCATTAAAATCAAGTTAGGTTAATGGCCTGAAATGGTTTACATCAACTGGAAATTTATAAAGTTTTAGTGTTTTGGCAAGCTCTGTACATTTCATATAATTCAAAACATGCTGAAGCACATCTAGAGAAATTCAACAATGCTAATCCATTGAGAATCATATAAAGTTCTCACTGTAATGTATAATTTCTATACAACCAAATAAAACCAAATTCCCAAAGTATGTAGGTTTCTTGGATTTTGCTTTAAAGAAGAAAAGAAAATAAAACAGGATTGTTACTTGTCTCAAGAGGGAATTCAAGACATAGTCAAAAAGAGAAGGGTAAAATGTCTTCACAAATTTATCTGGGCAGACCTAAATCAGGCCCTCAAGTGATAGAAATTATAAAACATGATACAATTACTTCCCTTCCCTTACTCTCTTTTCTGGTTATAGTTACACTGTTTTAACCTATCTGTATGTCCTGGCTGATTTTTCATTCTTTAAAAAAATCAGACTTAGGGCAGAGTTTAATTGATTAATTTGTATGCCATGCTTAAATCTGACTATTACTTCTCAGTACAATATAGAGTTATGGGGTGGAACTAATTTCCTAATTCCTAATCCCTTTCCTAATTTTCTACAGTACTTAGAAAAATAGAGAGTTGGGTACTAGAGATACAGTATTCTGCCCACTCCTTCCATCACTCAGTGGATAAGGAATTGGCTGGGCAGTCATACTGAGTCCTCAGGCCTCAGACGGAAGGAAATCATCAGCTCTAAGGTCCTCAGAATAGCAAAGATGTGGACCTGCTTGAGTAGGTACCAGAGGAGGAAGGTCCATGAAGATGAGCAGATTGTTCCTGCCCTATAAGGACAGGCTGAAAGAGTAAGGGTTGTTCAACCTGGAGAAGAGAGGCTCTGGGGAGACTTTACAGTGAGTGGCATTCCAGTACTCAGAAGTGGCCTACAGGAAAAATGAGGAAGGATGCTCTGTCAGGGAGTGTAGTCATAGGACAAGTGGTAATGGTTTTAAACTGAAAGAGGCTAGATTTAGATTGGATGTTAGGTCTGAGTGCTTCAACCTTGGGGTGGCAAAGCTCTGGAATAGGCTTACCAGAGAAGTTATGGATTGAACTCTCTCTGGAAGTGTTCAAGGCCAGATTGGATGGGGCTATGTACAGTCTGATCTCATGGAAAGTTGGAACCAGATGATTTTTAAGGTCCCTTCCTGTGGCAATTGAGGGCACGGACTCCACAGCTTGATCCAGCAAAGGCAGTTTATTAAGCATTCCTACACTCCTTTTATACACAGTTCAGAGGGCTGTCCATACATTTGGCCTTTTATCATTGGATACAAAAGTATTACATACTTGTTTGCCTTGTGAGATGTTATATTATGATTTCTGTCAAGGTAAAAACTATATCCCCCCTTGTCATTGTGGAAAACTATTGAAAGAACGAAGTAAGCAGTGAAGCTCAGCAGGAAAAACGGACAGGAGAGGGGGGAGGTTGAGCAATCTAGGACTGCAAAGGGTTGTGAAATGTGTGGGGAACTAATTGTTGATAGTAAAAACAAAAGATTAGGCCAAAGACATTGTCTCCTCCCCTTATCTTTAGATCCAGGGTCTTACCAAGAAGTTCAAACGTGAACAAAGAGGAGAATGATATGAGAGTATCCTTTGAAGTAATAATATGTATAAAATAAGGTATAAAATGTTGCTGTCTTTAACTGTAGATGTGTATGTTGGCGGAGTAGATGACTCTCCACACACCCAGCACTGCTTGCTCATTCCTTATTATCACAACCAATAAATCTTTTGCATTTTATACACATTTTGGGTCGTCCATTGGATCATTTCTAACAGCCTTAATGCTAATTGCCTGTAATACTTGTGTACCACTTTACCTCAAGGACAGAGCCACATTTGGTTGAGATCAAGCCCAAATGTGTTTTTTCCCAGTCTGAACATGTTTTCTCTCAGCCTCAATGTTTTCTCCATACCTTCCAACCCAACAAGAGACCAAAACCCTCAACACGTTCCTCTAGAATAAAGCCTTCACTTAGGTAGAAAAAAAAAACCAAATCACTCACCAAAAAAAGAAACCACCTCCACACCTTCATTCCATAACTCTTTCATGAATTAACATCAGTCTAGAGCTGAAGAGTTTCTCAAGATTGGGATTTCAGGGATTTAGGATGTCCTTTCAACTGCAACTTCTAACTTTTATGGCTGATCTTAAGTCTAATGGCGGAAGACAACTTAGTGTAACATAAATATCAAAAAGCTTATTTCTGAGATAATAACATGAGAGTATTCATGATTTTATTTGCTTTTGTAACAATTTTCATTCATAAATTCAAACATATTTTATGTTAATAGAAACTGGTAAATGGACAAAAATGCAAAAGCAAGTTTAGGTTTTCTCAGAATACACTGTAAGAGGAAAGTGTCATTAATTCCCAACATGCATATGTCCTTAAAAAATAACATTATACAATTACTGAGTGTGAGTTAAGTTTATTTTCTAGTCTGAAAATAAACTAGAAATAAGAAGACAAAATAAATGTCATAATATACACTAACCCTCATCAGACTGTTACACATACGCGAACATCATGATTTGATTTGACAATGAGAGGATGATGATACTTGCCACAAACAGACCCACTGAGCAAAACAATTTTGGTGATAGTCAACTTCATGTTTCCTTGTCCCATAGTGTATTTCACATTACATATCATTTATGGAAGCAGGGGGGATCACAATAGGAATAATGATAACTGAGTAAATATAGATAGGTTTGGAACAGAAGCTAAATTCAGTACCAGAATTTTTTCTGGAGCTGAAAACTTTAGCTAACTGTGTGTAATTGACAAACAAGTTTTCCTAATTTTACTGTTGTAAAAATGAGAGATACCTCCCATAATTCAGTTAACAAAGGATAGTTAACCCTAGGAAACTGTCAATAGCAAACCAACCAAAAAAACTCTTTCTTGTAAGGTTCAGATGTACTTCCTTTCAAAGTGACCACCATACTGATTCTAAAATCAGGAACAGAATGCGCCACATTCCTCCATTAAGGAACAGAGAGAGTCACATCCACAGGGCAGTTTTGCTTGCCTAACCTCTGAATCAGCCTTGGCAAAAGCTTTTTCTCTCTACTTACTGTGTGAGCAAATTACAGGAGCTATGCTCCCACCTTAGGCATCTCATGCTGCCATTGCAAGACAAAGAGCATTAAGTGCTTTTACTCAGGAGCTTTTCACCCTTCTTTATATATATTCCTGAATCACACTGACTGTTTAGGGGGAAAAAAACACAAAAATACAGCACAGAACCAGAACTGCCCTGCATTAAAATCCACAACATTTTAATCATCATATTACTTGAGTACAGAGCTTTACTGTAGCAAATCCTCTGGTATAGAAAGGATATTTAGAGTTTCTATATTGTAATTGAGCAACGTGCCACTTCTGTCAAAAATCAGCAAGACTCCTTAGACCACATTAGTGCTAATTCAGGTTCAGTAACAATTGGGTTTTCTTTCTTAGATTGTTTGGACTGACATAAATACTTCCAAATCCCTATTAGGGTCAGAGAATTATTCAATAATTAAGGCCTTGTATATTATTTAGTAAAGCACAACATCGAAGTAAAAGCTACAAGTCCAAAACTCAGTCAAACCTTGTGCTGGTGTTATTCATTTTTTTCTACAGAAATGTTGCTGTTAACAAGATGGAATGGTCCTATGTTTTTGCATAATTCCCCACTGAAATAATTCAAAATTTGTTTTTCAAAACATGTCAGTTAACAGCAAGTGTCTCCTACTGGTGCTGCCATATAAAACTTTTCAAGGTTTCTCTCCTTGCATCCCAAGTGACAGCTCACTCTTGGCAACACATACTGGAAGTTGTTATTTTCTTTGGTTGTGTTTGTAAAACTGTGAATGT
The DNA here is from genome assembly GCA_013397515.1 of Upupa epops. NCBI lineage: Eukaryota > Metazoa > Chordata > Aves > Bucerotiformes > Upupidae > Upupa > Upupa epops. The sequence goes on along the minus strand of VZRI01001197.1, from coordinate 66,507 downwards.
GACACACTGAAGGAATTTATCTACACATACTTTGAGGTCACTTTGCCTTCTGGGAAAACGTAATGGAATAGAGGATAAAAGTCCTGAAATACATTTGTGACCATCTCTTCCAGAAGCAGTGTGCATGACTGAAGTAATGGAAACTAAACTGCACCAAGACCACACAAACATGATGCTGTTGATACTGCTGGGAAGCCAATCTGTACAGCAAAGAGCATCTGCTAGCCTTGAGCATCAGGCCAGCTATGAAGAGTCCTGTCATTATTTATTTAAAACAAAAGAAGAAAATGTCATTGATGCAGTCTTCATTTTGGGAAAAAGCTTAAGAAAGTGACAGCTTCGTATGACCTTGATCTAATCAAACCATGCATAGAAAATTCAGCACTGCATAAGATTTCATAACTGCTTAACAAAAAGATGTGACTAGCAAGATGAGGAATTGTCAAACAAGTACAAGGCAGGATTTAAAAGATTAATGTTGCAAAACCATCAGTGTGAACTTAAGCCAAACAGTATCACAGTTTTCTTACTGGCAAAACCTTGAATTTGTTTAGTGTAGCATAAAAATACAAAGAGATCTTACAGCTCTACTATATTAATTATTGGAATTAAAACATTGTTTTCCTTTTCAGCATTTATGAATAAAGCATACTTTTAAAAATTAATAGCTAAAACCTCTCAAGTATTCATTTCTAACAAATTATTCCTTTGACGTAGGAAATGCACTGGCACATGTGCACACTTTGCCCCTTTTTCTCATTGCCTCACAGGAACTCTGCCCCTTTCCCAATCTGAAAGCCTGATGTGATGTCTCAGTGAAATGTGTATTATTTCTGAGGAATGCTCTATTAACAAGCTTATCTTCAGGAATACTAACCAGATGAAAAGTGGTCTATAGAATAAACCACAGCATGCAGATTACTTCTACAGTGGCAGAGGCTGTGGGGCACATCTTGGGAGATTATTATACCGACTAAATGCTTGTCTAGACTAAGAGAGAAGATGCATTTTAAAAACATGTGCCTGACAAATTGAAGTAAGACCAACAATAACAACTGAAAATGTTAATAGCTAACACAACAGCTAAGGATCCCAAGATTTTTTACTTTTCTTTATAATGTGGATGTTTCATTTTGTGGGAAATCTAGTTAAAACATTATTTAGGGAACTACAGGTCAGCCTTTTTTTATTCTATTCTTTGCTTGCAATTAAAACTGTTCAACATTTTAAGTGATGCAGAAGAAATGCTAATGGTAAATTGCTAGACTGTGATAATTGATTTCTTTATTAATAAAGGAGATCTAATGCTCCATGGAAAGCTTGATCTAACTCACCATTAGAAATACTGCTTTAAGAATCATCTACAAAGTGCAGTACTTCACCTTGAAGAGTGTTTTTTCCTCTTTCTGAGCATAACTGCCTTTGCACAACTGCTCATTGCATGTTATCTTGGAATTGCAAAGTGCTTAAAACTGTCATTAACTTCCTATGGGATTGTATTCTGCAATGAAAATTATCTTATATTAAATTCACTAGCACAGAAAATATTTTTCAATAAAGACTCAAACAAGGAATACAGGCAGAACAGAAATCAAGTACAATATTATCTCTGCAATCTGCATACCAAATTTTAGGAACATTTTCTGTCTTCATTTTACATTGTCATATTCATGCATTCCTGGGAAAAATTTCCTTTTCCTTAGGAAAGCTTTGTGGCCCTCACTATACACATAATAATGACAAAAGCCTAAAAGGAAAAGGAAATACAAGGATCTAACAGTTCACCCAAAGAACCTTACTCCTGCAGACTTTCACATATATAGTGCTTCTTGCCTGCTTTCTCTTATTTCATATTGCGCAGCTCAAATCATGTCAAGTATTTAAAACTATAACTTCCCATTTGAAGCATTCCCTAAAGCTAAGTAGAAGGGGTTATAAGAGAAGAAATGTCATTGTAATGACCTGCAATAACCATGAAAAGACTTCAGCTCCAACCCCTTGATTCGTAAGGCAATGTACATAGATGTTGAACTTGACCTGGCTTTAGTGAGAGTCCTGTACTTGGAAATGCAGAAGAACCCAACAGTTGTTTTTTTTTCTTTATTAGATTTCTGTCCTTATTTCCTAGATATATTTAAAAGATGAGAATAACTTGGATTTCCTCTATGGGCAGTCATACCTTGCTAGTGATAGACTAAAAATCTCTAAATCAACCAGCTTTGTGGCCAAAAACAAATTCTAATTTATAATCAGCAGGATGCTTTGAAGTTCCTAAAAACAATTTAGATATATATACAGGTAGAATAATTATCATGATTTCTCATGTCTTCATAATACCAGTAAAATAGGACTGGATTCTGAAACAGAACTACTAATTAATGCTATATGAAGTAGACTGAAATCATTAGATACTAATGATTTCCATGTGGTCAGGGAAGAATTCACCCATACCTCTGAACATTACATTAGTTAAAAAATATACTATTTATTCTAAAGGCCAAAGTAGCAAAAAAAAGCTTGTGACATGCTCCATTATGTGTGTTAATATCAATACCCTGTGCTGCATAAAAAGAAGTTAGGCCAGTATGTCAAAGCATCTTCTCCTGTGAAGAAAGGATGAGAGAATTTGGGTTGTTCAGCCTGAAGAAGGCTCCAAGGACCTAAATAAATCTTCTTTCCAGTACCTTTTACTTATTTGGGGATTTTTTTCCTTTTCTTCTTGGTGACGGGTTTAATAAACTATTGTCTTTCTAGCAAAGTTACTTTACTGCCTGTTGAACTCTCAGTGAGAGCTGTTTGTTGTGAGAATCACAGACACCAACCAAAACCAATTTAGACCCCCTTGCTAAACCATTACAGTTACAAATTTCAAACTATTTCCAGTTAAAAACCTGTCATGAATGTATGCAATGTGATGTAAACACAACAGCAACACGATGCCAACATGCAATCGATCACAACATGGTTTATGAGTTGTGTGGCATCCAGCAGTACAAAGATTTAAAGATTATTTTCCCAGTTACAGAAAATCACCTTCCCTGACTATTTTAATTTAAAACTTAGGCATTAGCAAATATGATCTAGAAGCAAAAAAATAGAGCTTGACCACTTCTGCCAAGATATGCTTTAGCATCAATGAAAAGTACAAAACTCCAGGTGATCTATCTGCATTGACCCCCGAAATGTGCTTTTCCCGCTTTTCCCCTTGTAGTAGCAATCCTGAAGAAATGCTACTTTCATCTTTTCATGGATATATGCCTAGAGACGAGGTTAGAAGAGATGGCTAAAGGCAAAAGACTGTAACATAACTGCTCTAACAGGCTATGCAGACCACTCCACCTAGTCATCCTTATGTGCTCTTACTCAGAGGAATGTCAGATTTTTATCAAAACCAATGGGCTAGTACTGAGAAAGGCACAGGGCCATAGAGAGTGCAGGCTGAAGAGGTTTTCCATAAATGCCCATTAGAGGACATGCTGATACTGTAGAGATTATTAGAAATGCATGAACTGTGAACAGTAAATGCCAATGGAGCCATTAAGGAAGAGCTTCTAGATTGTCTTAGAAAAGGTAGGAAGGAAGTATTCACTTTTTTGTTCCTTGATCTGAATGTTGGTAGTCTTGCTAGGTATAGATTATCCATTTATTTAACTGGGGAAAAACAAAACAAAACCCAAACAGCTTTGAAAGATTCTCGTGTAACTTTATGAGAAGTTCTTCTAATATATAGGAACAGAGTTTGCAAATTCTAGTTCATCTACCAAGGTCAGAGATCGTGAATTTTAAGCAGACTATATATCAATGCAAAATCATTCTAGGCAAACGACATCTCCATTCAGTTTGGGAATTGTTCCCAAAGTAATTAGTGACTTTAAGATTTTGTGTGGAAAATGATATCTAGATTTTTAGCAGAAAACACATCCATTTTGCTTTCCTAGAAAACTGCTAGAAGTACCTCCATGATTATACTGAACTTGTATTCATGGGTTTTTTTAATTGTGAGCAGGCTAAAAATACGTTGATAAGTAAAAGGTGTGGTAAAAAAAAACAAAAAAAATATAGCTTACTAAATTCTATGTGTCTCACATAGATTAAAAGTATTTAAAATTTACTGAATCAAATACAGAGAACTACCAAAGATTGACTGTACTCTAACCTTAACTCTGCCATTTATGCTAATTGTGTTTTTAAGTTACAGTTTAGTTGTGACCTAGTTCCATTTTCTAATGTCACTCCATTTAGTATCATAAGATCAGTAAGAAACTAATGATTTGTAACTCACATGTGAAGCTGTATAGATCAGGTTTTTACCTATGTCACTGTCAATCAACAGTGTATAAAAAGTTCAAGTTGAACTTCATCTTGAACAAGACGTTGACATTGTAGTAGTGTACACACATCTAGTAGTGCTTTTTTATTGACTATAACTTTCTACCCAGAGAAAATGGTTGAGAACATAATTTTATCTGTGATGCATTCTTCCTCAGGCTAAGGAACAGCCTGTAAACTAGCAAGACATACTTGATTTAATGGCAGACTTTGTTATTGCCTGGGAGGTGGTATGAGTTCAGTTAAAAACCACATTGAAGGAAATATGACACAGAAGGTACCAAAATATAAAAAATCAACTCACATGAGAAGATATATTCCAAATTTGCAGAGAGAAAGTAGAATGCAGCAGTGGAAGGACACTCTAGTCACATAAATGCTGAGCCTATGAAAGAGTCAAACATAGAGAAGAGTTAGAAAGGAAAAGATTGAAATATAAATTTAAAGGATGTTGAAGAAAACATCCATTCAACATTGCTTTAAATATGAAGGTTCATGGCCTGAGCAAGTAAAAAATAACTACTTAACTAAATAACAACTAGATATGTTCACTTGAGGCCCAGAAAGCCAACTGCATCATGGGCTGCATCAAAAGAAACTTAACCACTAGGATCAGGAAGGGGATCTTGCCCCTCCATTCTGCTCTCATGATACTCCATCTGCAGTACTGCCTCCAGTTCTGGAGCCCCCAGCACAGGAAAGATATTGGACTTTTGGAATGTGTCCAGAGGGGAACACGAGGATCATTGGAGGGCTGGAGCACCTCTTCTACAGGGACAGACTGAGAGTTGGGGCTGTCCAGCCTGGAGAAGAGGAAACTCCGGGGAGATCTCATAGTGGCTTTCCAGTACCTGAAGGGGGCTACAGGAAAGCTGGGGAGGGACTGTTTGCAAGGTCTTGGAGTGGTAGGACCAGGGGTGATCATTTCAAGCTGGAAGAGGGGAGGTTTATACTGAAAGTCAGAAGGAAGTTCTTCACAATGAGAGTGCTGAGACACTGGAACATGTTGCCCAGGGAGATTGTGTGGCTGCCCCCTTCCTGGAAGTGTTCAAGGCCAGATTGGTTGAGGCCTTGAGCAGCCTGGTCTATAGGGGGATGTTCCTGCTCATGGCAGGGGCTTGGAACTAGATGATCTTTAAGGTCCCTTCCAACCTGAACCATTCTATGAATATGAATATGAACATGAATATTAATGTTGATATTAATATTAATATGTTGTGTGTTGTGATTTTAAAGGTGCACATGAAAGTATAGGTAGTGCAGAGCACAGCTGTTTTATTAGATAATTTACACTCAGATGTTTCTTCATCAGTTGGATTAGAAGTTTAGGCAGTACGCCACCATTAAACTGAGGTTTGGTGTGTATTATAAGTTAGTGTAACTGTAACCAGTAGAATTTATAAGTCAATTAGATTCAAATGAAAGAATTTACAAAACCTGGGCAAGCCATATTTTTCTGGATTATTGCTTTTCTCTTCCAAGCACACAGCCTAAGGAAATGGTATGCAAAGCATCTATAGTTAATAAACCAACATCAACCAGTAATAGCAACAGCAGAAATCAAAAACAGTAATGCTAAAAAGTTTCAAAGTCTCGCTTCCTGCCACAGTTTTGACTAGCAACATTATCCTCTGTGAAGTTCCTATTTTAATTTCTGTTTTAACTTTTCACTTTCTTCGTGTCCTATTGTTTATTAATAAATGATACCAGTACAGCCAGATTTCAGGGCACCTACAATGCTAATAGAACTTCAGCTTCTAGAATTCTCATTACAGACTCTTCAGTAGTCATAATTTTTTGAAGTTTGAGTTCATTTAATTACAATTTATGCATAGAGTTTTTTGAGGAAAGGATGTTGTATGAGAAATCTATTCCTGTATTGCTTTCACCTACATATAAACACTGTAAGACTACACAGATGATCCCTGAAGTCTATAGAGAAATTCACACTGAAATATCCCTTTTAACACAGGAAGGAAGCAAAATCAGAGACGATGTAAGACTGTATGTAGGGAATATCTTGAATGAGCTTCCTGCCCTGCTAAATATATCAGTGATGTAGGCAGAGAGACATAGCAACCATGCTTATAGCTCTGTTGCAGGAATTGCCAACTGCTTGGCAGATCCAGGTGACTTTTGCATCCACTCTGCTGGGTGGTGGAAGTAGATAATTGGATCATAGTTCTTACAGTATAGACAAAATTTTCTCTCTACAGGAAGAAAATCAGTTACAAGAAATAAAAGGAAAAATCACAAGACCAAATGAAGAATGGGCAGAAGAGAGTATACAGTTAAGAAGAATGGGCTATTAAATACACCAACTCAGAAATATCAACATACAACCTTCAGCACATGACACACCCTTTTTAGTGCAATGAACTACATGTTCACATTCAGGTCATTTCCATCTCTGGAAAAATTACTATCCCAAAGATTGAGAAAGGACTGTTCCAGAAATACGTTAATATCACACAACCACTAGGTGTATAAAAGCAATTTATACTGTTTCAGGTACAGCCAAGTAGAGCTCACACATCCCTAGGCCATCAGGTGGTCAAGCATGCATTGTACTTCAGCAGTGAGAGACATTCTCCACTTGGCCAGGCCACCATATGCAGCATGCCAGCCCTAAAGGATGTTTTTTTAACTTCCCAGTCATGAGTTTTACCTACTGGCTGAATTGGCCACTACCAAAAGAAAACATTGACTGTTTGTAGAGGCCACCAAGCCAACTGTGATCAGCTCTGCTGTAATAATCCTCTTTATAATAGAAAGATTTCTTGTAAAATTAATAAGACAAGTAGTAGCATGCAAATAATGCATGCAAATAACATGTAAATTTACATTGCATGCTGGGGTGAAACTGGAGTTGACTTTACTTGTTACACATCAACTGTTAATTCCCATATTTGTGAGTATTTTTGAGTTGACTATGTCAAGTATACAGCATTTATTATATTCTTCATTGAATGGCATATACAGACATTTGCTTCTGATTTTTGATTCAAGAATGTGGAATTCTTGAATGTGGATTTTGTCATGAGTTTACTTTTATACTTGTAAGAATAAAATTCAATGCAATTGGGTAGATTTGCCATTTTGTCATTCTGTATTTCTCACAGACCAAAAATCTAGCTTCTGTAACAAAATCTGACTGGAGAAGTGTACTAAAACGCCACAGTGAGTTTTAAGGAAAATAAAGATAAGGTTAAATATCAAGGCCAAATTTGCAGGAAAATCATATGTATTAATTTAATAATGTGTATGAATTAAGTCTCTCCAGAGTTTCCATAATGCATATATTTTTATCGTGAATGCTGCTAGTGTTCTAATGATCATTTTCAAGATTGCTCTGAGGTGGTTTCATCCCTTCTTGTCCAATCACTTCTATGCAGTAATGACAGAAAATTGCTTCTCCTCTTTTAAGTGCTATTGCCTCTCATCTCTCCTTCACCATATTGGCTATATTTAGCTGCATAAGGATGAACTAAGAATCAGGGATTCTGATTTTTATATTGAACAGCTCATCTGATTTTTTTTTTTACTTCTAGCATCACAAACAACACTTTACCATTTTTGCCAGCATCTCTGAACTGCTGAGGTTCAGAAGAAAAGTGGACATGAGTCAACTGAGCTTTTTATTAGAAGAATGGATAATATTATATTCTTCATTAACAGCAGTCAACTTCTAGAGAAGAAATCATAAACATGAGAAACGCTATCTATATTTTATAAATTTTAATTTATTGTAATTGTTCAATATATTAAATCTCTACTATATTTTACAATCTGTCATATAAGTGTAAATATGTCTATTGAGTCACACCCTCTTCATGAACTTTCACTCTTAACGCACTACAAAGATATGCACTACTATATGTGCAATGCAAGCCATGCAGTGTTGAATTGATTGGTAAAACGAAGAATGTCAGTCCTGAAGCTTAAAAAATCCAACATCAGAAGGTATGACAATGAAAAACCAGGTGGTGTCAGTTGTTATAACTGATTTTTGCAATTACTATTTCTGTGAGAGACAGACCTTGTTTTAAGAACTCATTTGTATTTCTTGATGTGTGTAAATACTATTGCTGTCTGGTCATAAAACAATTGCTGATTAAAACAGATTAATAAAACAAGACAAAAGGAAACTGTTATGTTTAACCTTCATGGGTAATTTTGTGAATAAATTCTAGGCACTTTGCGAGACATTTCTTTAAAATAAGTGCTTAAATTCACAGATGATGAAGAGGGAATTCTGAACCTCATTAGAACAAGTCTGCCTACATCAGGGCTGGGGTGTCTCACCTTCCATTATCTATTCCATAGTAAGGAGCCTTGCCTGTGCCAGTGTGTTAGAGATTCTCTGCAGCCAAGAGAGATGAATATTAATTGTTTCAGCAATAATCTGTTTCTCCTCAATGTCTATAATACAGCCCAGATTATTATCTTCTACTAAATACTTAACTTTAAATGGCTATAGACAGTTGAGATGGGTTACATGCTAGTTTGCAAAACCTGGTCAGGTAGGACCTGTTTAAGGAATCACCTCCATCTCTTCATTTATTACGCAGGAAACAATATCTGTTGTTATTAGGAAAACTGCTTCATTTGACACCTAACAAAGTTACTTAAGTAAAGAAGCTAAATGTCAGACAATATTGTTTAGAGCTGCCGAGACATATTCAAATGCATGCTGGTTCAGTCACATTTTGGTGAGCACAGCTCCATCTCAATTTTGTTGTTATTTCCAGCAAGACTCTTGCCCTCTGGAGTTCTTGAAAACCAGATAAATTCACCGGTATTTTTGTCAGTGTTTTCATACTTATTTGCTGCAGCTTTAGGTTAGAAATAAATAAATTTGTGTCCCAGCACATAAATGACAATCTGATGTAAAGTATATTATTAAAACTATACAATCCAAGAAAATGTTCCTCATAAAAGGTCCTGAATAGAATGTTTACACTCATTTCCAGCAGAGAAAATCACTTACGATTTGCATGCTATCTTCTTTGAATGTCTGTATGATGTCAAGCACATTTATTTCTCTGTTCCATCCTTTTTATTCTCTCCAGCACTCTGTATTCTTTCTTTCCTTTACACAGTAAAGGATGGACACTCATTTGGTTCTTCTATTTACTGCAAGAGTACATAGCAAGAGTGCAAGCCATCTGATTAAATGTAGACGTGCTCTTGCTATGGTTTTACGGGAAGCACTGTGTTTTTTCTATACACATTCCTTTCTGCCTGTTGAGGACATTTGGACTGCTCCTGAGAGATACATTGTTCAGGCCTGCATGCACAGTCCAGTGTGCAAGGAAACAGGACATGGGCTATGTGGCTGCGAGCAAGGCCACAATGTCCTTGTTTTGTGAAAAGAGGGACTGTATTCAGCAAAATAGTTAGTGAAATAAGTAACTTTTATGAAACTTTTCCCGTAACTGCTGACCGCAAGATAGTTGTACCTTGTCCACGTCAGGGCGCATGGACAATGATAGTTATCCAATGTCTAGATGGCTTAGGCGCGTGCATCCCCTCTCCTAACCAATCATGTAAGTGAGCTGTCTCGCATGTAACTGAAAAAACCAGTATATAAGACAGTGTATTACAGCAATAAAGGGGAACACTGATGATACTTCTGTGAAGAATGTCTTTGATTCTGGAGGCTTCCCACAACATCTGCCTGACAGGACAAGATTTATGTCTCTCAAGGTGGGGTGACAATTTTACAATCCTGGATTGCACAGATTTATTGACACCTATTCTGCCCTTCTACCAATTAGAGAGCTTGTTGATTGTTAATGATTGGAATTAATGATTAAGCTGGTAGACAAGTGAGACTTTCTGCAAGGTTATAAAAAAGCTGTGCTTCTATTGGTTGGAGACACTTGCCTCATTGCAATAGATGAGACACCTCTGCCATCTTCCCAGACAACCTGTGAGGCCTGGAGGAGAAAACCCACTGCCTCACCAGCCAGCATCTCTCCACTGCCTTGCCAGGGAGATAACATCTACTTCAAGGGACAGACCAAGAAATCATCGAGCCATTAATCACAGACTATGTGAGCCATGAAGACCTTCTCCCCTTGCTCTTAATCCCTTTCCTCAAATTCTCTTTGGAAGAGACTATAGAGTTTGGGGGGAAATTGAAGAGCTCTTGCTTTCTTTCTTTTCTCTCTCTCTATTTCTCTCTCTCTCTCTCTCCTTCAGCATTTCTGTGAGAGAGTTTGCTTTAGTTATTTGCTGCTGTATGGGACTCAGTTCTTGCAGAGGTTTATCTCTGCAGTGGGATTTCTCTCCTTTTACATGTCCAGTACCAGGTGCGTGTGGTGCCCTGTTGATTTCTATCTCTCTCGGCACTTCTGGGGGCTTGCTCTGCAGGGATTTGGCCTTTGGAAGAAGCTGTCTCAAAAGTGGGGATTAGCTCCTTGCCTCTTCTACCCTCCTGTACAACTTTTGAAAAGAGCTGTTCAAGGGAGAAACACAGTTCTTACGTCCACACACACACCCCACACCCCACACTCCCCAGATAACTCTTGATCTTCAAATAGTGCCAAAGGGTGAGGATTAGGGTGGTCTGTGGTGGCTTCTGACGTACCAGTGACGTACCAGGAGACATCAGGTGTCCACCCATCCATTTTCGTCACTTCCACGGGGGTGCAGTAGCCCATGTCTTCCATCGTTCACTATTTCCTGCAGGAACAAGAATGAGCTGAGGCCCCTGGGTGGAAGGTGGCTAGAACAACAGCTTCCAGAGAGAGAGCTTTATTTCTTATCCTACAGCGCCATCCCAGTGAGCAAGTGGCGATATTGCAACTCCTTGAAGACTGACATCCTCTCGTGGAGACTAGCTAAAATAGCAGCTCTCAGAGTGAAGTTCATTTCTTTTCCTGTAGCGCCATCGAGAGAGTGAGTGACAACATTGCAGCTTCTCAGAGAGGTGGCTTGTTTATCTTAAAGTCTTGTCTTGGTTTCGATTATCTTAGCTTTATCTTACCTCACTTGATTATCTTATCTTTTTTTTTTAATCAGTTTATCTTGTTTGTTTATATTAGTTTTAATAAATATTTACCTTTTGTTCCAGCTTCGTGACCTATTTTGTGGAACTGATACTTAAATCCCCTACTTCTAATTCAAAGTAAAAGTTCTGTTAATGGTACATCCTATACATGTCTAAACAATTACATCACTTTAACTAATCACTTTGAGTTCTTTTTCTGATCAAGAAAAATGAATACTTACAGTTACGGCACAATTATTCACAAAAGACCTTTTTCTCTCCATCAACTCTAATAAATATTTAGGTCGACTATATCAAATACAGATAACTACTCAGCAAATTGATGTATCTGCTGAAGATGGTGCTGGGCACCATCTCAGTTCCACACAGACACCTGGTTATCTTTAGTATGCTAATGGGTAATGATTTCTTTCTCCTTAGTACACAAAAAGCAAATGCACTACTTCTCTAAGATGTCAGGAATCACACTAATTTGTATATTTGAAGAAAGACAAAGAGAAAATTTTCATTCTATTGCATCCATTCACATTCTATTTTTTATTTCCATTTTTTCCTTTTTAGAGAGGAAAAAATACACAAAAAAGATGGTTAGAAGAAAGAGAGAAAACACTTCTAGAAAATAGTAGAATAAGGTGTTGATCCTTTTCCATGAAGAACTGCAAAATTTTGTCCAGTTCAGTTTTATTTTCAGCTTTTCTACCTTTGTCTTAGTTTCACTTAAAACTAACTCCCCAAAGGATTGCTTAATGGCTGGTGTACCTAATATTAGATTAAGATTAAAAATGCAAGAGTAAAATAAGGCAAAAGTAAAGACTGAAATTTATACTGATTTTCATTAGGAACTACACAAAAAAATCCTAAAATCTCTTGTGAATGTTGTAGTTTTTGCTTGGAATCTCACTTTAGGGTTTATGTCCTTTTACTGAGCACAATGAATTCTGTGTTAGATGAGGATTGGTAAAGTACATGGCATAACAGTGAATAATGATTAATTATATTTCAGCAATGTTTGTAATTTCTATGTTTCAAGAAAAGTAATTTATACAATAACTCAAATTACTCAATTTAAAAATTCTATTTAAAGTGTGTTTTGTGGTGAGTTACAGGTCATTATATAACTTTCCCTCTAAAATAATATTTTGGAGAATAGAGTAAGATAAATTTTAATGTAACTATCAAATTATGTTTGCTTATTACACTGACATGTGACACATATCAGATTCAGGCACCAAGCAGGTGATTAGGACTGCTGATTTTGATTTTCTACCCGGAGGTGAAAGAAACATGCATATCATATAATCTCTGTCATCTGGTTTTCTTCTGTGAATGTCTAAATGGGCTATTTGTGGATTTTAAAATACAATCTACACGGAAGAACTGAAGCATAGACACTGTATTGTTTCACTTCCAAGTGCACTATATAGTCAGAGATACTGTAATTCCTGTATATTTTGTGTGAGTCTAAATTCCCAAGAAGTACACTTCAGTCTAACTTAAATATCACACCATTTATAGCTTTACTGTGGTTATTTCTCCTCTTTTGCCATACCATACGTTTTACTCTCTTGAAATTTGTAGTCATGTATATCTGAAGGCTACAGAGAAGTTCAAAATTGCAGATACCAAAACATCCCAGTTTTTAAAAACAAAAATACATACTACTTATGCATAGTTACATTTTTTTAAGCTTTTTGCTAAAATAATTTAGTGGTTACCTTTTCAAGTCTATGAACAGAGCCATTAGCATCAAAATAAGTATGCGCATCATACTTCAGCATTCCTGAATGAAGAAGGTGGTAGATTTTACATTTAGAGCACTGATACCAGCTGATTTTATTAAATTCTTTCAGCAATAAGAAACCAATAGCATCCCAAGATACTTTTCTCTAAAAAGCAAGAAAAAACTACAATAACCTATTTTTCAGTAGTGATGTAGGGTTTAATTACATGGTTTCATGGTGGACTTGGCAGTGCTAAGTTACCACTTGTACTTAATAATCTTAAAGGTCATTTCCAGCCTAAGTAATTCTATTCAGGAAGGTGCTAGAGAGTACTGAATTCTGCAGTTTAGAGAAGAGCTACAGAAACTGAGCTGCCAGGAGAAGACCATAACTATACCAGTTATGGTACAGTTATTTATGTATGTAGTCTGACATGCATGTATACTCTATTGATTACTTTACATACCTATCCTTCTCAGTGATGTGGACTGACATTGCACAGGTATTGCACTTTGCCATTTCAGCTCTGACTATTATATTTTGTGGATTAATTCTTAACTACCATTTTGCAGAAGTCAAATTCATCCATCTTGAATCAAAAGATGCAACAGCTTGTCTTGCCAGGAAGACATTTTCATTAGTGCTAGTCTGAGTACAGAGTGTCATTTCCAGCAATCAAAGAGCTTTATTAATGAAAATACCAGACTTTTCTAGAAGTTCTTTATCTTCCAGAGTAAATAGGCAGCAAAAACTGCAGGTTTGGAGGAGGAGGTTGTGTTTACTTGTAAACTGTGCATATTTGAATCATAGAATCGTAGAATGTTCATTGCATATGTTTTCTCGTGTTGATGACAATATGAGATAGCAGTGAACATGAAAAACCCTTTTTGAATTATCAGCTTGCATATTGGTTAGTCAGTAAAATTATTTAATAGCCTATGAACAATATTACAATATCAACACTGAAAAAGCTGTTTAATTTGACTCAGCAGTACAAATGTCATTAAGTTATCCCAATAAATCTATTTAATATTTATTTTAATATTTCTTCAATTTATGTATTTATAATATATTTCTTCAATTTATANCCTTTTTGAATTATCAGCTTGCATATTGGTTAGTCAGTAAAATTATTTAATAGCCTATGAACAATATTACAATATCAACACTGAAAAAGCTGTTTAATTTGACTCAGCAGTACAAATGTCATTATTTTCTCCCAATAAATCTATTTATTTTAATATTTCTTCAATTTATATATTTATAATATATTTCCATATTATTGCAGTGCTGCATACAGATAAGCATGTCAGTATGTTAAGGAGACTTCAAACTTTTCTAACAATCAAGTTTGTTAACATAAGAAGCCTATTGTGTTACTGAAGATAAATTAACTTTTGAGACAATTAAAATATTTGAACACAAATTTCAACTCAGTTTGCCTTCAGTGGGCAATCAGGCCCCCCAGGTTTAGCCCAAGAATAAAAAAAAAAAAAACAACTGGAGTTCAATGTCAACACATAAATGCACTACAATAAAATTAGTTTTAGTTGTTCAGTGTTATAAACTTGAAGCAAGAGAATTAATGTGGTTTAAATGTGGCAAAATACATTCTGAAAGAAATGAAACTCTCATACGGCTGTGTTTTATTTTGCTTGAGACATAATTTAGAAGAGACCATTCCAACAAATACAAAATATGCAAAGAGCGGGCATATATAAATTAGATAGCACTCAACTGTCTCTAGGTTGTAAAGAGATTTACCTCTACAGACTTCTAATCTGCATTAATTTCTATGAGAAATGAGCCCAAGAGATACATTTTGAATGGGGATTTGGACACGATTGCCCGTAAATTAGGACTGACATCTGTACATGAGAATACACTGATATTTCATCCTCATTCCAAACATTTTCAAGTGAGTTTACAATAACAAAGGAATAAATAAAGATTTTATTCCTTTGTTACTGTGCAAACTCACAGAATGTTTGTATAGTTTTAACATCATATGGAATCTCCATTGTGCCTTTGAGAGTATTTTTCTTAATTTCTTTCCTCTTTTCCAGCCCCTGAATCATGGAAGGTTTTATTGCTATGCCTTATTAGGACTTCTTTTGTACTGTTTCCTACTTTGTCTGGTTTATATTTGCACAAGGGATTTTTTAATCTAGTAATGTACTCATATAATAAAACAAGGAAGTATTAAGAACTCTGAATCCTACTCTTCACATTCTACTGATCTTGATATTTTCTGAATGGCTTATCTCCTGCATATCAGAATAGGTTTTATTCATCAATGTAACTTTCTTGCTGTCATCATAATGATGTGATAATTGCAGAATCACAAAAATATTGAGTTTGGAAAAGACCTCTGAGATCAACAAGTCCAGTCCATGACCTAACAGCACCACTATCACCTAGACCATGGCACTAAGTGCCACACCCAGTCTTTTCTTAAACACCTCCAGGGATGGGGTCTCCACCACCTCCCTGGACAGTCGATTCCAATGTCCAACCATCCTTTCCATGAGGAAGTGCTTCCTAACATCCAATCTGAACCTCCCCTGCAGCAGCTTCAGGCCATGCCCTCTCATCCTATCACTAATTGCCTGGGAGAAGAGGATGACACCCACCTGTCTACAGCTTCCCTTCAGGTAGTTATAGAGAGTGATAAGTGCCCCCTGTGTCTCCTCTTCTCCAGACTGAACAATCCCAGCTCCCTCAGCCTCTCTTCATAGGACTTTCCCTCTAGTCCCTTCACCAGCCTTGCTGCTCTCCTCTGGATCTGCTGCAGTGCTGCATCATATTCAGCCAGTTGTCAACCAGTACTCCCAGGTCCCTTTCTTCCAGGCTGCTCTGCAGCCACTCACCTCCAGTTTGTAGCACTGCATGGGGTTATTGTGGCCAAAATGTAGGACCCTGCACTTGGCCTTGTTAAACCTCATCCCATAGGCCTCTGCCTATTGACCAGCATTTCCAGATCTCTCTGCAGCATCTTCCTCCCCTCCAGCAGATCGTCACTCTCCCCACAGTTTGGTGTCATTTGAGAATTTACAAAGGGTCTGGAGAACAAGCCTTATGAGGAGTGGCTGAGATTGCTCATGGAATTGATTCCACACTGAAGCAGGGGAAGATCTCTCCTAAGCAAGAAGAACCATAGAAAACATGTTATAGTCCCTATCCTCATCCCTGTGTGCCAATTAGGGGTAAGAGATAGAAGATTTAGAGGTGAAGCTGAGTCTGGAAAAAGGGAGACATTGGCAAAGATGTTTAGGTTTAACTTCTCACTATCCTACTATTTTTCAATTAATTTGCAATTAATAAAACTGATAGTACTTGGTTAAGATAAATGAGTGTACCATAACTCTCTGAGACTTTGTGTTCAACAGAAATTCTAACTATTCCAAAAGGTGCTTAAAAGTGAGCAATCTTATTGAGGTTTGGTGGGAACAATGCTATAACTGATGTTTGTTCTCATTTTATGTACCTTAGCTCATCAGGTAGAGAGAGATTATGCATTTTACTTTAGGCTCATCAGCTTCACTCACATACAGATTTCTAGCTTAAACCTAATATAGGATATAAGTTAAATGATAGAAGACTTGCATAGACTGCATTCTGATTTCTAACTTGTGATTTGAGAGAGGAAAGTACATTTACATAGAGATGATCTGCACCTATTCTAAGAGCAAAACATTTCACAGCCATTCAAAAAAGGTTATTGAAACATGGGTAGATTAGTATATATATTCTTTCTGATCATCTGTTATATAAAATGTGAGCAAATGTTTAATTACAATGAGAAAAATCTCCTATGTAATATGTAAATTATCGAGGATACAGATTAAGTCATGTAACAAGAAGAAAGCCAACTAGTATAACTAGCACAGTCTTGAGTCTTTTTCACTTGTTGCAGATGAATACAATTAACATGGTATGACTTGACAGTAATTCAAAATTTATTGTTAGTATCTTGTTAATATAAATTAGTTCAAAAAGGGATGGATTTATGTTAGATGCAACTCCTAATTTCACAGAAGTGTAACATGCAATGGATCTGCAAATGTTTTGCCCAATAAGATCAGAGAAAGATAATATGAAAAGGACAGGAACAAAAAGACTTAGTCTAGGTGTTCTGTTGTGGAAGGGGGGGGTTGGACTAGATGATCTTTCAAGGTCTCTTCCAATCTCTAATGATTCTATGATTTTATGATTCTATGAAAGAGATAGGACCTTCAGGCAATGTGATCTTGGATAATGTTTGACAAAAATAACTTTTCAGGAAATTCATAGAGAAATGTGAAAACATAAAAGGTTCTTCTACTGTACTATCTCAAAAACTATCCTGCACACTTAAGCCTGAATGATTTCTTGTGAAAACATCTTCACTGCTGCATTAACTACAAAATCTTTAATATCTTCATTGGTCTCTTAACATGTTTTTACATAACATAAGGGAGATGAATTACAATGAAGGGTTGTGAATTACAATTTAAAAGAACAAATTGTACAATGAAAAATATGAAATCTTTATATGTAAAAAAAAAAAAAATCCTCAAAATGTTTTGTAACTCACACAGATGAGACACTGATTCTTAAATTGCAGAAATCTCAAAGTAATCCTAGAGGCTTTAAGCCACAATTATTCTTCTATTCCACTTGGCTGAGAGAAAGAGAGGGACAGTTATTTATCTACTGACCTTAATCAGCAGTAAGTTAGCTCACCATCAAGACCATTCTGATCGATTTCTGTTATAGCCCAAATGAAAGCAGTGGCTACTCTTTCCACTCTGCATTGTTGGATGGATAATAAAAAGTCCAAGTAAAATTCTCTCAGCAAGAGACTGTCTTTACTATTCTTGCATCCACTTACAGTCCAAGCCTAATTCTTGGATTGAGTAGTAATCTTCTTTTTGCATTTATTATCCTAATAACAAACAAATCTAGATATACAACTGCTCTGAAGGACCTTGGAATTATGGTAATGACATTCTTCCAGTTTTGCAGAACTCATGCATTTAATGCTGTTATCATCATGTAGGTGAAAAAGTAATACTAACAGGAGCACGCTCACTGGAATTAGAAAGTAAGTGGTGTCACATTATAATTCAAGGGAATTACTTCATGCAAATATTAAATGCTCAGCTACTACTGACCCTATGCAAAAGCAGGAAATCAAAGGTGAAACTGATAAATACCTTTGGTCTCCCAGTTATATAGTATAATAAATAAAAGATTAAACTGTGATTTAATAAAAAATGCTAACTTGTGCTATAAATCATTTTTAGCAGATAAAGCTGTGGTGATTAGACAAAATGGAGAAGTTAGTCCCCTGCATGTGCCTTTATTCATAGCCATAAAGAAGCCCTGAATATAAAACCACTCATCTAATTCCTAGAATAGTCCATGCTAAAACATCCCAGCTATATGTTTTTCACATTCATGGTGAATACATTTATTTGCTTTCTGCAGCTTTTTCAGTGATTTAATTTTGCAGAAATGTGTTACAGCTATAAAACAGCAGCAAATTAAGCAAGATATAATCACCTTCTGCTTGCCTTAAGCCCAGACATAATCACACCAAAGGAACACAACCAGCAACTGCATGTAACAATTTTATCACATTGTAATATTAACTGCATTTTTTAACATCACTTGTCTACTTTCAGCCAAAGGCTGGGTCTAGACCTTTACAGTTACTATAATGCAGTGACACTGTCCCTGCCAAGAAGGCATTTCAGGAAAAGATGAGGAGACCCACAGGTTGAAATGAAAACAGACTTACATAATAGCCAATCTAATGTCTATTCCAATATAATTCCTCTTCTCCTTGGTGACTAATGAAAGAACCAGGGGCAATGGTCTGAAGTTGAGACAGGGGAGGCTTAGATTAGATATTAAAAAGAAATTCTTTACAGAAAGTGTGGTGAGGCACTGGAAGGGACTTCCCCAGGAGGTGGTGGAGTCACCATCCCTGGAGGTATTTAAGAAGCGTGTAGACATGGTGCTCCGTGACATGCTATAGTGGTAGGCATGGAGGGGATTTTTTTGGTATTTTTCCATCGATCAGGTATTTAGGTATTTGTGGGTGTGGGTATGGTTAGAAACAGTGATCTAGGAGGTCCTTTTCAAACAGGATTATTCTGTGATTCTGTAAACTATGCAGTTATACTCAGTTCAGCAAATGTACTGTGGTCACAACAAACAAGAAAGTAGTTCTCAGCAGAAGCCCAAGCGGGAAACTCCTCTCTGTTCAGCGAACTTGCGCCTTTTTTCTGAGTGTGAGCCAAGCCCGGTTCAGATGCCCTGGCTGACATCAACCTCCTAGTGGCCTGCAGATCACAGCTGGCCTATGGTTGTGTCCCAGCAAAACCAGAACACTAGTATATATCATTGCTCTATACACTATAACAGTAGTGTATAATCATTGTATTACACTGTAATACTACTAATAACATTTGTAACATAGCTAAACATATATATATATATATATATGGAAATAATATATATTAATATGTTGGAACAGCTGCTATCAATATCCTTCAACTTTCCTGAATTGGGACATCATCATTTTGATCTCCACCCAATCTCACAACTCAAACTCTGTCAAAATATCTAATACAAGTGTAATAATCCTCTTCCCTGTTTGTATTTAGACCATATAGTCCACTTACACTTTGGCTGTACTATGTCTTCCACTGCTGGAAGCATCTTTGCAACAGCTCTGTTTCTCTCCTTTTCCAAAGTAGCAACTGTAAAATATAATAGATATAAACACCGGTAGATAAGACTGTTGAAAATCACCATCAGAAAAGCCTGTATCCATTAGTCATGGAAAGGGTAAATGAAAAAAATCTCATAAAACATAAGCATGAAGTTTGACATTCTTAAAATCCATGTTTCATTATTGTTTTATCCTCCTATCGTGCTAAGGTTATCGTGCTAAACTTAATTTTTGAGACTTGGACTTCTTTTTGTGAATAAAATAATCACTGTCTCTCTACTGGAATCTAAGAAAAAAAAATTGTTGTGAAAAAGAAGCTATGTAGATAAATACATAGTAATTTTAGGAAATACGAGATTACCTGATTTACCAAAATATCACTGACACATCTATTTGCATCATTCTGAAAGATGTGAAATCATCTTCCTTTCCTTCCAAAATCTACTCAGGAATCACTTACGTGAAGATATGCTGCCAACATGAAAACAAAGTCAGATTTATCTCTATAAATTATTCAAATTAAAAATGCTGTCAATATCCACAAGCACCATGTAATTAAATTTTGATTGACCTCTTGGACAGAGATTAAGAGAAACAAACTACTTTGTTATTCAGTTATGCAGGACTGTAAACCTTTGGCATTTAGTTAATTGGGAAAAAGGTGAATATTTTGTTTCCTTTACATCTAGTGTTTTATCTTGACTTTTCACAAGACGTGGAAGTATCTGGGTGTTGAGTCTTGTTTAGTTATTCTTTAATATGCAAATGCACCTATACCCATACAGAAAAATAACTATGTATTTACATTTATTTCTGTATTCCTATGGAAGAGTATACGAATGTGGATACAAATGCAGAGAGAGACAGGCAGAACAAAACAAATTTAAATTGGAAGAGCTGGAAGCATCTCTTTCAGAGGGGAAACTGGCCATAAACAGCCATATTGATGTAATCATGACATCATGAGGCAAAAGTAAAAATGGATTCTAGATAAGTACAAGACTTTGGAAATAGTTTCAAAAGGAATAGTTTAACTCAGAAATGTCTCAAGAAGAATACAATGTCTAAATCATTTTTATTCATAATTACGAACACAAACCTGAGGAAATTTGTGAAATACAAAATAACTTTCTGTTCAAAAATCTAGTTGTATCAGACAGTCTATGTTGATTTCTACATTATAAGCACCCTTCAACATACTCCTGTTACCAGCATGCTGTCTGATAGAAAATATTGAATAAGAGTGACTGTACATCATTGGATGCCTAATATACCTTTCATAAACAGAGGTACATTTTCATAGCGTGAATTTGGTTTCCTTTTCCATAGAGGAGTGGTTACAAATTTTTCACTGTGTTTCTAAAGAACAGCATTCAGTCTTAGAAGTTGCAATGCATCTAGGAGTCCATTCCAAGCTAAACCGTTTTGTGATTCTGTGATCTCTCATACTTCATAAATGCTGAGATTTTTATTAATTGTAGCAATCTATGAAAACTAATGTGTTTTTTGCCCAGGGGAAACCAGACATTCCTCACTGAAAGTGTTAAATACAGGTAGGAATTGGACTGAATCCATTCTGAACCAGAGTTCATCTACAGCCTTACACATACATAGCTTCTGTTGTCTGCCTCTAAGGATTCAACTTCTCCAAATAATAGCATCACATTCCATCTGGTCTGTAGGAGTAAAGGGTCATTGACTTCAAACAGATTTTCCTAGTTTACAACCACAAAGAATTATCCTGTCAAGTTAAGGACATCCATCTTGCTAATGGGTATTGTAGGGATACTACTGAGTGAACAAGAGTTCAAGAAGGTACACTACAGAGATGCAGTGGAGAGGTAAGATTGCTTTGGTAATCTCTTAGTTAATATTACAGTGCTAGCACTATTTCCAAAATGGTGTAATTATTCCAGAAAGTACCAATTCTCTATCCTGAGGCTGTAATTCTGCAAGAGCCTTCCAAATCTCTTATAGACATGGTTCTTGGAGAAAGCAGAAACATCTCTGAACACTGAAATGTCATTTGTGGATATTTTCTGAACAGATTGAGTATTGCTTGCCTTAGCAAAATGTTACAGCTGAGTAGAGAATTTTGGACTCAATCTTGAGAAGAAAAAACTGTATTTCTTCACTTTGACTTTTCTGCCTGTGTAATATTTATGGATATGCATAACAAAAATAGTGTGAATTGAGAAAATAGAGCAAGAGAGAAAAATGCATCACTGTGAATAGAGACAGTCACCCAGGATGAACTAAATGGTTTGTGCAGCTGAACCCTGCAGAATAGAAGGAATTCCTATACCGTTCAAAACCAAACACTATCTGAACAGTGCAGGAGTGAGTTAATTAAGGAAAGACTCAGAGATTTTCCTTTGGTTTTTACAGTTTTTAAGCATATGCAGAAATGCACATTCTAAATATGCAGATCATAAATTCCCTATTCCATTGACCTCTGAACTCAGATGGTACCTAAATTTGCATATCATCTACATTTGCTCCTGAGTTTCTCAGAGCATCTTTGTAGGTATTAGATTTCTGTCATGAGTTCAGGAAGAAATTGCTTTATGAAGCATCCAGAGTGCTTAATCTGGAGGTGCACTGGAAACTGTCTAATATATCACAACCTCAATGAAATCAGGAAAATTAACTCTTCTTATGGTCAACAACCTCCTTTTGCAGAACAGCTAAGCGATTCAGACTCAATCTTCTCCTCAGATCAAAGTCCACAATTTAGTACCAAGAATAAACAATTAATTTAACAGTGCTTTTTACTTAAAAGGGTCATTTTAAGATAATTGAGGACGTTTTTATTTGCTCCTGTTATAGAAATTCAATTCAATTGGATAACAGTGTGTTACTTCTTATGAATTCCAGTGTTCTATGCTTTCAAAGATGGGTCAAGCTGTTAACATTTTTGACTTTAGAAAGCTTCACAGGATTTCTGTCAGCCTGGAGTTCTTAAAACTCTCTTACCTTCTTTACTGACAAGTAATAGAAGCATATAAATATTGTGGTTTGAGCCTAGAAGGGTTTTGGGAGAGAGGAAGAGTCCTGCTAGCTGGCCCCTGTAAGAAGCTTCACCACAGCTCTCCTCACCACTGGGTCAGATCCATTTCTGGCTAAGGCTGAGCACCTCAGCAACTGAGCTTATTTAAGAGTGGAAAACTTGTTTCATGTTTTTTGCTCTGGGCTTGGCTTTCCAGGAGCTTCCTTTTTTGCTTTAGAGCAGGGAGATACAACCATGCAGTTGCTCAGCTCTGTGCAGAGAAAGGAGAGAAGGCACACCAGAACAGTCTCTTTTCTTTGCCCATAGTGGAGATCAACTGTGGAGAAGAATCATAACAGTAGTCGATACAACACCACAACAGGGGACTAACCCTGAAAAAGGCTGTGACTCTGAAGGAGACAAATGCTGGAGATTTGCTCCTACATCATAAAAATAATATAGACATAATTTTATGTTTACAGGATACCTTGTAATACTCAGTCATACTGCAATGTAACATTGAATTGTGCAGCATATATGAATTAACTTGTTGTGTTCTGATGAAAATGAATGTATATATTTGTAAAAAGTGCTATTAAATATCCAGCTCATTGTGCTGTTCCTCCAATTATCTTATTAATTTGGATATTTGTGTCCCTGGCTTCTAGTTTTTGTCACATATATGGGTTTTTTCTGCTGAAGATTATGCTGTTGTTCCATAATAATCCCCATATTCTTTATTCTGGTCCATTGCTGATGGTATATTAACTTTTTGAAGCAAAATCTCTTTAAAGGTGTTTGCTTCTTAGTGCACTGCTTGTTTTCATATTAAATAAAATAAATTAAATACTTGCCCATGTTACTATACTTTTTTCTTAATTCTAACTTTGGTTTCCCTTCATTGTAGGGATCTTATCTGCCCTTCAAATGTTTAACTTTCCTTTATAGTAAGTTACTTCCTAGCTTAATCTTTTCTTGAGGCACAAATAGCTTCAGTTGGAATCCTGGAACTTAATTTGTCTACCATAAAGGCTTCTATGCTTTCAGAACATATCTTGTTTATTTAAGATAAATCAATGCATATTACATTCTTAATGGGTTTTTTAGCATGGTAGAGAAAACGTGCCAAATACAGACCCTTTGCAGCTTCCTTAATTTTAATTATATTTTATAATACCACAGTGTTTTATTAATATTAAGGCTTTTTCCTAGCATTTTCCTCTTCTATTCCATTCATAGCCTGAGGAAGATATTTGTTCTCCATTATTGCCTTAGAATCAAGGAATCACAGACTTGCTTGATTGAAAGATCTTCATTTTCAGCCATTAACCTAGCACTGCAAAGTCACTACTAAACTATGTCACTAAACACCCCTACACATCTTTTAAATATGTCCAAGGATTGTGACTCCACTACTTCCTAGACAAACTGTTCCAGTCCTTAGCAGCCCTTTTACAGAATAAATTTTTCCTAATATCCAAAATAAACCCTCTCTTTGTATAAATTGAGGTCATTCTTGCTTGTCCTTAGTGAAGAGTGCTTAACACTTTTTAATGCTTACACTTATTTCAAAAGTCCTTGATGAAGAGAAAGAGTGAAGCAGTTGAGGAGACTGCTGAGTAGCTCAGTGGCCCATTTTATGAAAAAGGTTATTAAACTCTCAAAAAGTCTTATTTTCTCAAGGTGAACCCAATAGATTCAAGGGAAAATGCACAGTTATATGAAGGTGAGAAAGATCCATGTATTTACCGTTCTTGGTACTTTTCATATAGAGGCTTTTAAAATAATCACATTTTGCCTCAGTAAGTTTACAGTATGTTTTATAACAAATTTGATATTATGTGCATACTCATGGTGTCCTAAAAGTGTCTATTTACATGGACACTGTTTATCATGTGAAAGCAACCATGCAAAAGCACTTTGATGAACAGAGAAAATACTGTGCAAATAATTTCTGCTGTCATTCATATAACTGTAAGTAGAAGGTCATTCCAGAAAGAGAAAAGTATTGTAATGCAGATTACATTAATTTTCTGCTGTCTGCTGCTAAAGAAAAGAATGTTCTGACAGATCTTCCCAGAAACATTTGTCAAAACCTGCAGCTTATTATTAGTTCAGCTAAATGACAACATTTGCAAGCAAAAAAAATCATTTTTCTTCTGCTTTATAGTCTAGTGTTGCACCTGCAAAACTATTAGTATTACTCTACTGTGCCTTGAAAGTCTTCATGCCACCAGCTTGTAATAAAGACAATTCCCTGCATCCTGTGCAGTATTCTTCAGTCTCCTGAACACGGCGATGCCTCTTCGTCTCAGCTTCTTCTCTTGAATTTCACCAGATAACACCGCATAAGTCTGTCTCTATTCCTTTTCAGTAGGTCATTCTCTTTTATGTCATTAGATTTCTTTGTCCATAGGCATTGCTCAGAACTGCACAGCTTCATCCTTGAAGTCTGTGATTAGTTACACATTAATTATTTACTAAAGTGAAAAATAAAGTGAACTGAACACAAGTGGGTTTTAATTTATTCCTGCAACTTCAACCACATTATTTCAGTAACCTGTCATTTCATCGATAGATCCATTTTGAATGGGATAGGGTTAATTTTCTTCATAGTAACTCATATGGAGCTATGTTTTGTATTTGTGTCCAAAACAATGTTTATAAAACACAGCTGTTTTAGTTATTTCTGAGCAGCACATAAAACAGACTCAGAGTCTTTTCTGATCCTCACCCTACCCCACCAGTGAATAAGAAATTGTGAATGAACACAGCTGGGACAGTTGACCCCAGCTGAGCAAAGGGATATTCCAGACAATACAGCCATCATGCTCAGCAGTGAATGCTGGAGGAAGAGGGAGTTATGGCATTTGTCTTCCCAAGTCAGAGTTACATGGGATGGAGCTGTGCTTTCCTGAGGATATCTGGACACCTGCCTGCTGATGGGACGTAATGAATCAATTCCTTATTTTACTTTACTTTCAGATAGTTTCTCCTTTCCTTATTAAGCTGTCTTCAGCTAAGCCTACAGATGTAGTCCCTTTTAAGTTTCCAGTTCTCTACTCCCACCCTCTGTAGGAGCACTGAACAAGTGGCTATTTGGGGTCTGAGTTGCTGGCCACATTTAACCTAAAACAAACCCTTACCTAAGGAGCAAGCTTTTGTGTCTCAGCATAACTGTCACACTGCTGCTAGGTATATTATTTACAGCAGTGGACAGCTCTTAGCAAAAGAGTCTATGTAAAACTGAGTTGTCACCTTCTCTTCCTTGGTGTAAGCACTGCTACTAGAAATTCCTGGAGCTCAAATCATCGGTTTTATAGTTAGAGAGATTCAGATTTGTTTAAAATTCTTAGAGAAAGAATGTATTTCTCTTATAATTTGCACCAGCACAGAAACAAATCCTTATTTATTTTACACTGCATGAGTGAACATAAGAAGTTAGAATATGAGAGCAAATTTGCATTACTAGTTTGAAAGTCTTCTCACTCAATAAACCAAACCAATGGGGCTACTTTATTTTTTTTTAAGTCAAAGTTTGAATCTTGACTATTTGTGAAAAATAGGATTGAATTGTGAAGTTTTCTTAGATAAGCAATGACTTATGTTTCTCTTCAATGTGTACAGCTTCAAGGATGTAACTAACCAGTCAGTTTCATTTCCTATGAAATAACATTGAAGGTCTGTGGTAGAGATGGCAATGAAAGAAGAGCTAAAAATGGAAAGGGTGCAGGGTGGTTTTTTTAGCATTATCCTTTTTTNATTATCCTTTTTTTTTTTTTAAATTATACCAGAATTATTAATTATACCTCTTTATCCAGAGGGGAACAAAAATGAAAGGAGGGAAAATAAAGCAAGCTCAAATTTGAGGTCTTCCTATAGCATCAACAATGCATGAAACCCAGAAATTCACATTTTCTGTACCTCAGTTTATTCCAGTGGAAAATCCAATTCAGTTCACAGAATCACAGAATAATCAGGCCTGGAAAGGACCTCACAATCATCAAATCCAACCCCCTGCCAAAGCAGGACTGCCTAAAGCAGATTGCACACGACTGCATTCAGGCAGGACCTGAATATCTTCTGAGAAGGAGACTGCAAATTTTATTTATCCTTAAAATGCAGAATAATGTGTTCAAAGTGATATAACAAACTTTAATTTAGGTAAATTATCACTTTATTTCTTTATTTGTGAAATAAGCAGCACATTCCTGATGCAAACATGTTTAGATGTTGAAAATTACATGAAGTTAATTATTCAAAAGGTGATTGTTCACAATGTTTTGGATCTAAGAGGAAAGAAATGGTATTTTAGTTCTGTGTCTGTATTACACAGGATGTGCTTCATCATTTTCTGATCGATAATTCTTTTTCTTCTGAAAGGGGTGATGTGTGCACTTGGGGAGGTAGTGGAAAGGGGACCAAGGGAGAATGTGCATAGACAAACGAGCCAAAATCAGAATATTTTTCACCCAGCACTAGCTATGTAGTACAGTCTGAAAAGTAGCTAGTCTGTATTCTGAACCAATTACTTTCTATTCAACTGCTTACCATGATTTTCCAGATATTCCAGAAGTTCTTTGATAAGAGTGATTGAGAGTCTTGAGATACTTCTGCAGCAAAAATAATACTAATCATAAAAAAAAAATCATACCCATTTGGAAAACACATTGATTATGTTTCTCTGACTATGCAGCTGGGAGTAAGCACGTTGAAACCACTGTTACAAGTCTGATAATCACAGTTATTAAAAAGAACGAAAAGTCATCTGTTTAAGGCATGTTAAAATATTTTGCTGTTTGCTTTGTATTGTCAAAAGGCTTCACAGCTATACTTCTTCCTCACCTACTCATTCCCATCTTTCTATATAAAATGTTTCATTTCATGGTCAGAATCAATGAAATTTAGCAGTGCTAAAAGTAAAATCTATTCAATGTTTGTAAGCTTTCATGAAAATCATCAGTTCTGTGATCTCAAGAGCACTCCCTTTGAGGAAAAGGTGATAAAAGTTTAGCTGCTTCCAGTATGATGGCAGGTGGCTTCCAGGTCTGCAGCCAAAGCTATCTTTGTCTCAGTGAAATCCAAAGAGAGTTAAGACAATTGGGGGGCTGGGTGATACTATAGTGGTGACAAGACAGAAAACATTAGGGAAACAAACTCCATTACTGCCCTTGCTCTCAAAACAGTGCTTTAACAATATTTCCCCATCTTTTCGTTTACATGTCTATTTGTTTACATGTTCTAAGAAAAAGAACAGGTATCTGTCATGTAGTCTCCTAAAGAAAAATAATGCATTATATTTTCATCAAAATGCAACATAACAAACATAAAACACAAATAAAAGAGTTGTTCAATTTTGCCGTAGATTTCATCAATTGTCTAAGTCTTTATTTTCTTCTTGACCTTCTCATTAAAAATTGTTAATAATTACAATCTCTGTAACAAAGATGCTGTGGGATTTTATTCTTTGACATTCGGGAATGAGTTAAAGAGCCTTTTCTAAGGCATAGGGGTTTGTGAGAATTATGCTTATATGTTACTGGCTATAAGTTACTGGCCTTTCATCACATCAAGACATAAGTTAATAAAATTGTACACATGCATTTGGTACACTGTTATACAGAACATAGAAACAGTACTTTACTAAAAATGGCTTAATATTTTATGATAATGGTCCACTGACACTTGTACACAGAGAAATATTTTTTTAAAGTAATTAAAAACAGCTAAATAAGGAAATGTGTTAATACTGGAAAGGCTACATGTGGATAAGAGAAAGAGTATTTTTCTTAATCTTTAAAGGCAGGGCTAGGGATATTTATTAATTTTATGAGAATGTGAAAAGCAAACCATGCATAATTCACAACCCAAAAAAAAAACCCCACAAAAAAAACAAAAAAAGAAACCATTCAACAAATCATAATTATATAAAAGTAACCCAGAAACTCGGGGGTTTTATTCAATAAATATGTTTAGACTCAGAATACTAGTAGTAAAAAATACAGAGTTAATTTCTTCTAAAAATATATGTTAAATACTTCTCTACTGAGAATTTAACCATGAGACAATCACAATGCAGTCCTACAACAGTTCTTTTGCTCCTCTGTGTAAGGAAGAACAGGCCTCTGTATGCACAGGCTTGGCATACCTCGTTGCAGGTCCTCTGCTTGTAGCTTTGCTGTGGGTTATCGTAGCTCATATTTTCATTCAGTCTTCTCCATACCTTCCCCTCAGAAAGACTCCTGAACATGAATTTTAGAGAAAATGATAACATGAGTCATTATTGCATAATAAAAATCCTCAATTTATTTATCAGGAGAAAAGGACTGAGTATGTTTTCTACTGGTGAAAAGTATCAATGAAATTCAGCTAAATATTAGATATCAAAATGACAATAGTTCTGCAGAATGGAGTGTTCAATAAAAGCATTGCCATTATTCCTTTGTTTGGCAGCAAGAAACTTTACCACAGTGAGAGGTCATGCAACACAGTATAACCTAGACATATGAGGTAAAACATCACTTAGACTGTTCTGTGAAGAGAGCTACAGCTCAACCTACCTGAACAGGTTTTGTCACCATCTGTGGTACAACAGACACTTACTTGCAGAATTGCAGCCAATTTCTGTTCTTGGCAACCTCCAGCAGTGCCAATCTCTGGAGAATCCTGGCTGAACTAAGATGTGCCGAGTACTCTGTTGTCACAGAAAGAATGCAGTTACTGTTCTAAAGTTTTCCTTTTAAGCCTCACTTGGCTACCTCTAATCATTCACTGCTTGTGCATATTTTAGAGAAATATGAGATCTGCCTTCTTCTATTAAATAAGAAGGATATTGGGCCCTTAATAGCTTTTCAAGGACTTTGAGTAGAAGTCTTTGAATAGAAGGCATGTTGCATCTTACCTAAAGAACATCTACATGTGAAAACAAAGAATTGATCTATTTACCTGTGGAGGGAGATATGAATTCAAATCCCTTTGCTAACTGACTCTTTACAGAAAATAGTTACCTGTTTTGTGATGCTCTATGTCCTTTCTTTTTCCACTTATTATATCTAAACCTCAGATTTTCTGTCCCATTCTTTCTAAATCATCATTTGTTCCTGCTTACATTTGTGGACTTCAGCCCACCTCAGACCATGATCAGCTGCATGTGTTCTGCCATACATTTTCCTTTTCACAATTTTGTTTATCATCCATTACCACCTTCCCTTGAGCCTTCCAGCTCCACATTATCTACACAATCCAGAAAATCTTTGCAGTAAATATTTCTATATAACAGGAGAGAAGAACAATTTGAAGCAGCACAATATTCAATTGTAAAGGCTTTATATTCTACAATCTTCAGAACCTTTGGGAGACAGAAGTAGTTTCACTTTGGTAATGAGAACAAAGCTACCTAATTTTTCTTTACACAGGATACAAAGTCTAACTGAGTTAGAAGAGATTTTGAGGGAGGTATTGCCTGCCTTGTTTAAATGCAGAGTCATAACTTTGGAAAAACTGGCAGTGATGAAAATAAGAGGAAAACTCACACATTTTCAATAACAAACTATTACAGTGTTTTTAAAGGACTTATTTACACATAATTTTTCAGTTATTCTCTCTATAAATTATTTCTTTATAAATAATACACAGTTGATTGGTTTATCATCAGAGCAATTAGCTAGACGATCGATCATTGAAGCCTAAGACATTAAGAGTTTATACAGTACTTGAGGGACCATGTTAAATGAACACTTGTACCTCACTCCTCAGATTATCATAAATCATTCACTTATTTTTTTTATTTCTATAATAAAGTCATTTATCATGATTTGTTGATTTTAAGCACAGATGCACAGTATTTCTTTAATTTAATGAGGGAACATACAACAATATGTTAATAGATTTAGTTTTGTTTATGCCAGATAACTGGAACATTGTTCTTGAGAGAAGCAAAGAATGAGATGGGCCACCAGTACTGTCATTATATTATTCCTTTAAAAAGGAAAAAAATCCTTTAGTGGAATCTGTTTTCTCAAATAAATTAGTTTCCATTAGCATCAGTGTTAGCTAGGGTGTTGAAAGATTCATCTACCCAGATGAAGAGAACTGGTAACAGAATCATCACTTCACTAATAGGCTTCCTTTAGTTCCGTATCCATAGTCTGTACCTATTCACACTCTATAGCAGAGATATACATTCTTCAGTATATTCCTTACAGGTCTTATGAGTCTTCTCTGCCCAAGCTGTAAATTCTTTATTTCAGTTCTCCTCAGATAATTCCAGTCCTTACGTACTCCTCCTTTCTAACCCTGCTGACGCTTATACCAACCTGATGCTACTCCAAGTACTACTTTTGTTTAATTTCCAACTTGTTCTCTGTATTAACCAAGTAGACATCAGGAAATTCTGTCTTTATTCTGTATTACTCGAATTTTTTCCTCTTCCCAAAGAGCTCTACTTTAAACAGTCTCTGTACAGAAAAAAAACTAACAGCAAAATAAAAAAGAACAATAAGCAGAATTACTGTGGTGATGTGATTATATGAATCATTAATTTCCTTGTCCTCAGGACTGGCCAGCACAATAATGCTAGCAGTCTCAGCAATTTGAGAAAGATGCAGTACTGAATATCAAAAAACAATTTTTTTAAAGATAACTTTTTTCTTTAATAAAGATGTTATCAAAATAAGACAAAAGACCATTTTTAAATTCCTGTACAAAAATATTTTGTTACTCTAATTTAAATGCTTCTTCCAAGAGCTTTTACATTTGTTGTCTGAAGTTTAATTGGAATGCATCTTTCTCCTCACCTAAGAAAATTAGATTTCTTTATGCTGAACGTTCAGCTTTTTGCCTCATGGTCCATTTCTCTCTCAGCAAGTGAAAACCTTCAGCTGCATTAAATTATGCTATTGAAAGATAAGGCTGCAAGATGTTGGTTCCCATTCATGGCTCTCAATCCAGTCACATTCAAGCATTACAAGATATATACAGGAACGTAAGAACTGAAATAGTGTGAAAAGCAAGGGATTAAAACATAATAAGAAAAGCCAAAGAAATAAATTACTTCCTGGAAAAGAATGAATCAACTGAAGATAATAAATAAAATCAGATAGTTATGGCAACTTTTCGGGTTAAGTAATTAGATACTTTTCATCTTGTTCCTGAAAGCTTCTACGCCTTCCTGTTTTTTATTGGGTTTGGAGGGATTCACTAATAAAAATACTGATAATATGGTAGTTGCTCCAGAACGATTAGAAAAATACTGATGTTAACTGCTCAGACTGCCCAGCATGACCAGGTTTCACAAAAAACTTCAGCAACACTAACCTTATGTCAGAGTTTTTGTGCATTTCATCAGTTGTGTTCTCACAGTGCTGTGACTCTGCAATGTTTCAAAAACCCAAATGCAAGGGAAAAAAAATGCTTTAAAGAAGGAAGTTTCTGTAATTTGTCCAGCAAAACCCATACAATTGTAAAGTTTCCAGGCTGGCTTGAAAAGGAAATATCTATGATTTCTAATAGTGAACACTGAATGAAATTCAGTATGTGTTCTAGAGTCATCATCACTTTAGGAAATTTTCTCAGAAGTGCAATAACTTTATTCCTATTTCTTTAAGTAGACTTGCAGACAGTGCAGATACACTCAATGAGGTGAGCAACTTCTTGCTACAATATTAATGTGAATGAGCTTCTGTATATGACTTCAATTTACTGAGATAAATGGAAGCTCCAACAGACATCATTGAAGAGTAGGTAAAGGTCTGAACGAACTAATTAAATATTGGCTGGCCTGTGACAGGGCATGACAGACAAGGTTCTGAACAGGTACTAGTACAGAAATCTGCTATAAAACCTAATTATAGTTGGCCATTCTTCTCCCAGTCTTCCAGACCCCTTACATTCAAATTCTTTGGATTACTCTGTATTCAGCAGGTATAGTTTGTAATATTTACTTATAAAAGCAGTGTATTAGAATATTGATAAGCTCTAAAGTATTTTCAGGAAGGCATATTCACAGTCTCTGGTGCCAGATACTAGCTGATAATAGAATGTGAGGATATTGTTTAATGCATATAGGAGAAATAGAGCAGTTACTGTTTCTTAAGATGCTGGGTCAAACATGAATATAGAGAGGCAGGCTATTATTTTTTACTTCATAGCAATGACACGACTCATGTCTGATACTTTAATTTCAAAAACAGATAACAGACTTTCAGATAGCAGTTCAACAGCATTTTACTAAACACCAAAGGTTTTTCAAGGGAAGTTTTGCTCACAATGTATCTTGAAGTTTAGAAGCTTGATGGCAAAGTGCTTAAAAAACCTGCCTTTGATCTGCAAAAGCAAAATGGCACAGCTCAAAAACCAAACCCACACTTATTAATCATAAAAAGAGACACCAAAAGGCAAAATTAGTGAAATTGTCAAAAATACAACTAAATACTGTATGAGGAAGCAGAAGCACTTTTGTAGACAATGAAAGAAAATTTGTATTCTGTTGCATATGATGAATTTTGTTATCAAGATATGAAAAACATCAGCTTCCACGTCTGGAAATACCAGTAACAGCATATTAAGTACAGTGACTAACAGTAAGTTAGATATATTAAGAAAGAAAATATGACCCCTACTTCAACAAAGGCACCAAAATGTCCATATTGGGTAACCGTAACGTAGTTGATACTGCTTTAATATAACACTTATGGCAAAGCAACAAACAGAAAACATTATTTTCAGTAGGGCAGTGAGAGAAGTTTCTGTTGCAAATATTCATGAATATAGACTATTATACATCACAAACTTGAAGTTCTGTCTTCTTTTGCTAGAGGGTTCTTACCTTCTCTCTCTATCTTTAGGTGAGAATTAAAAACAATCCTTTTTTTCTCCTCATATTATCTCCCTAACTTATAGATCTCTGTTTTTCTGTTGTTTTCACTTGCATATTGTTACTCAAACTACGTAATAATACAAATATTTTTAAAAACACTTCCTAGAAAAGAGCTAAAATAAAGATAACTTGTTTTGTTTGTTTGTTATTTCTAGACAATAACAACATTTTGTAGAATTCATAATTTTAGTTAAATCAATAATTTAATACTATTGAAAAGTATCACATCTGATTTATCTATTCTCTAATCTCATTAGTTGAACTGGAGTACTGGATAACACTTACATACATAACTAGTGTCACTGACTTCTCCAGAGATAGTGTTTGATTAAGAACTGCAATGTTTATAGTTGTAGTAAAACAACAAAATATGATTCCATATTGTTTTAATCAATGCTACCAGGAGTTGAGCCAAAGAACCTATGTTTCCAGGTGATAGTGCTGTCTGTTACAGGTAAAAATTTAGCTAATCCATTCTGTCATCCTGCTCTGAGTGTGTTAATCATAATGATGTGGCATAAGGAACATAGCATCACTTTGAAGACATATCCTGCATTTACTAACATAGCATAAGCTGAGAAGAAAAATAAACCGTTCATATAGAACCTAAATGAAACTGTAACGTCTCACAACTCACACCACTTCAAATAACATCACATTCCTCCATCACTCTGCTTTTTCAAAACAATATCCACCCAAAAAAACACCCAATAGCCAAATCTTCTTGCTTTGCAGCAATATTGTAATAATTGATTCATTAAGGCACTAATTGCATCAGACCTTGTCATACTCCCCCACCCAGTCTCTCACTGCCCCTCCTCATCAATATGAAAGTAAAAAATAAGACAGAAAAGTTCACAGGATGGGATGAGGGCAGTAAAATAAAAGCGAAAGCCATACACGAAAGTAAAACAAAATGAAGAATTCATTCACTGCTTGCCAGTCACTTCCCCAGAAGCAGTATGTCAGTATGCATAGCGATTACTCTGGAAGCGACATGCCATAGTCATGAATGCTCCTTCCCCCACACTTTTGTTGCTGAGCACATCATCATATGGTAGGGAATATTCCTTTGACCAACAGACCTTGGCCCAGCTGTCTGGCTGTGTCACCTCCCAGCCACTTGTCCACTCTGAGCCTGGTCTTGGGTGACATCAGGTTAAGTAAGAAATAACCTGAATGTGTCCACATTTCTCAGCAGCAGCCAAAACATCAGTGTACTATCCACAAACACAAAGCAGAGCCTATGGCCTGTCATGAGGGCTGGTGCCTCTATCCCAGCAAAGCCCAGTACAGTAAGCAAAGAGCAACTCCAGACTGAAAGATGTGTGAATGGTGGGGAAGTTAACAACTATCAAATAAACATTACAGTTTTCAATTATTCTACTATTTCTGAAGAGTTTTGATGGAAAATAACCTGTGAACATTTACTCTAAAACAACTGTTATAGAGTTACTTGGTTAGACCTGAATTGGAAAATAAAGATTTCCTCCCAATGCAAGATGAAAAATTATTTGTCCTCCTATCAAACTGTGTCCATAGTCCCCAGCTAGGTATGTGATTACCTGGGCAAGTCCCTGTCTCTTTCACCAGATCTTGCTGCATTCAGTGAACACCAGAAATTAATAGGGATTTGGTTAGGACAGCAGGACCTTCAAAACTCCAAATTGTCTGTGTCAAACCAAATCGTATTTGGTGTGAAAAATGAAAGCTTAATTTTTTAAATTATTTTGAAGACAGAAGAAGATATGCTTCTAACCACAACAGTGCCAGAATGAGACCCTGGCTGACATAGTTTCTTCAAATGTGTTAACTCTTGCTAAGAATAACCAGTCATATTTACTTAGTGGGTGCTTAACCTGTGAGGCTTGATTATATTTTCTTATAATTGAAACATATGAATGCTAGTATATGTCTAACAAACACGTACAATTTAATCATATACATGAGTGCATGTGTAACTTCACAATTTACATATATTTTGAAGGGTACTATGAACTAGTCTTCTAATCATTGAAATCAGACAAGTGACAATTATCCAGCTCAGGAAGTCCACACAAACAAAATCTTCTGTTCAGAACAGGTATTCCAAAAGGATTTTAAAAAGCTTCTAATCACAAGTGTGAAAGAGAAAGATTTCCGTCATTCAGACAACTCTGTATCATGGCTATTTATAAAGACAATCAAAATTTGATGCAAAACTTTATGAAAATACTTCGTAGATTCATGGTCATTCTCCCTTTGTTGCCATGTAGAAAGGTAAAGTAAGAAGTCATTGAGAAAAAAAATAATTAAAATCCAATGTTCTAAGTTCAGCTCCATCATGAGAGTTGAACAAATCCATGTACTAGGGGCAAGAAAAGACAATTGTATCATAATAGAAAGTTGTGTCATAATAGAAAGACCTGATTGAACCACCATTTGAAATCTTCACAACAGGTGAAATAAACCCCATCTTAAATATGCACGTGGTCTCCTTGTAGAAAGCTTTTTCCAAGAGCCTTTCTTCGAAACCTCAAGTCTTGCAAAGTACTCTGTTCTCCTCCCTGCTGAAACAGGAGCCTAATCTAAAATTCTCTTTACTTCACTGCAACCTGAGAAAGCATTTCAGTCCTCGGGAGTAGTTATTCCTGCCTGAAGCAAGGACTTGCAGAGTGAATCCACATATCCTTAGCTGTCAGTGCATGGACAGTGCATGCCTCTATGCTCATCTGGCACATCAGCACACGTGGACTGATGTCTCTGACTGCAGGCAATAAATCACATCAGAAAAAAAGCCACATTGAATAATGGTGTGGTATCCTTTTAAAAGCACCTCGCAGATTAAGATGAAGCTTCAGATCTACATCAGAAGTTCACTCTTTGCAGTGCCTTAAAGTGTCCCTAATATGGTCATCTCAAGGTGTAACAAGAGCTTGCATCTAGGGCTTGAGTGGAGAGACAGGAAAGAAAGGAGTTGAATATAGGAAAGAAAGGAGTTGAATATTTTAGCATGTATTTCTGTTGTGGTTTTAAAACCAGCATCATGTAGCTGTTCACACATTCCTACTGCCACTACCCCTCACTGCTTTGTGTCAAAAGTTACAACAAAACAATCGAGGACCGAGACAGGGAGGGCTCCACTCACCAATTAGAGTCACAGGCAAAAGGCAGACCTCACCTGGGGAAAACAAAGTCAGTTTAATTCAAACAACAAAACAAATTCACTGATAACAGGACAGTGAGAGATACAGATGGTTCTTAAGAGAACCTTCTCCCATCCCTTCCTTTCCTTTTGTATAATACAAAAAATGAGTTTGTATTACCCATCTGCATCATAATTTACTTCTTAATATCAACTTAAAGGAAATCCTTTCCTGTGCAGCCAAGATACTGAACTGTCCCTTAAAGTAATTCATAGAATCATAGAATTCCTCTCATATGTGACTAAACATTAAGTGATCTACTAAGAAATGTATATGGAAAGGCTCTAGAAACCTTGTATAAGTGGCAAGCCTAGGGGTAAAACCTCCTTCATCGAGACAGCTACAATCAGAGCACTGTATAGAAGGAACTCTGCTTTGCTTTACCTATAAATGCCACTATATTGTAAAGCAATATAAATATCACTGCTCTGTAATATGTTGTAGGGAGAAATAAAATCTTTTCAGAGGCAGTGATATGAAAATAACATTACTTTGCAATGGACATTTAGAAAATTGTATTTATAACATTTCACACAGGGTTTAACTCTAAGGGGAATACATACATTGCTCTGCAGAAGGACAAGGGTGCAATGTTTTTCAGTGTAAAGAATGTGGCCATGTCTCTTTAAGTAGGATTTGTGAAGAAACATTTAAAAGATACCCCCACCACCACCATTGGGAGAGCTAAGCAGAGAGCTGACTTAATGTAAAAGGCTCATTTAATGGTTTTTGCATTGTAAAGATGGCAATTCCCAGGGAGAAAGCGCAGCCTTTGGCTTGTCAGCCTTAATGAAGTGCATTCAGTACATAGTTTCAATGAAGATAGATATCAATAATAAAGTAGGTAAAAATGATGAGTTTGGGACCTATTTGCATAAACTGGCACTTACACTTCTGAAATGTTCACATTAGAAATAAGGAAACCACACAGATTTCACTCTAACAGATTTACCACATTAAAGGAGTGCTATTAATCTACATGAATAAAATTTCTCTGATGGATACTAAATGGTGCTTCAGGGATTTCCCAGTTTATCAACTCTTCTACTTTTATAAACAAAACCAAAACTTTTATGGAAAGAGCAGTATTTATCACTGGCTTTAGCTATACATGTTGGTTTTATATCATTTATTTTAGACAGAAAAATACTGGAGGAGATATATGACTTTTGATGATACAGCACTTTGAAGAGAAATCTTAAACTAAATTACAGCAAGGGGTTAGTTTGGTTTTGGTTTTTATCTGCAAGGGGATAAGGCCCTCAACAGCACCATATTCTTATCTTTAAGTGCATAGCAAGAGCGCATCAATCTGAATCACCACTTGATTTTTTTTTCCCCATGTGTCCTCTGCAAAGATTCATATGCAGATTCTTTAAGCTGCCCTGCCTGGCTGCACACAGTGACACACACAGGTGAAGAGCACTTTTGCTACTCATATCACAGAAATGCCAAGTATCGTGATAAATTTAGGTTTTGAAAGCACTTTCATTGGCTTCTACATTATTAAATACTCACAGTACTTAATATTACTTAATTTTAAGCATGCAAGTATTCCCACAGCGAAGTAAGCTTAAGCAATTTGCTCATTGGAGCCAGGGCACCTAGTAAGAGTCAGTCTTGAAGAATAAATGAAACTCCCAATTGGAAAGAATCCCATTTCTTCTATGTGGTTTGTCCTTCAACTTGACAAGAGAGCATAGTGCACAATTTATTACTATATGCAGCCTTAACATTTTCCTTCTTTTCTTTTTCTTCTCCTCTCCACCTTCCCCAACAGGCCCAGAGTTCAAACAACTGAAGAAGTTGAGATGCAGGATTAAAGGTATTTCTTTCCACATTCTTGTGTCACAAAGCCCAGTAATCTGAAGAGTGGAAATCACCTTTCCCAAGGACTCAGAATGTCTGGGCTTTAAGGACCTAAGAAGATGAACAACACAGATATACCGAAGTCCTTTTGGAACGCTCTTACTGTGAAGCCTCTTGGAAAAAGCACAGTTTAACAACACAAGTCAGTATATCTCAATTTTTTTGGAGTCATCACATACACCCACCACAGCATCTGCTCAAATTTCACCAAATAAAAGGCAGAAGTATTATCATTTGAGGTTATGGTGATGTGCAAGCTATATTGTTTGAGGGAGTAAAGTTCTAGACTAGTGGATTTGAGGACAATTAGAAACATACTGTATCTCTAAATGGAATATAAAGGCAACCAGCTCAGCTTGATTTCTTTTTGTGCTACCATCAGATGAGGAATAGTTTCTTGATTGATGTATTGACAGTTGAATTATTAGACATGCTTCCTCAAAAAATAATAAATAGAAAATGTAGGCTTGATTTCAGTTAGTAGGCTTAAAGTACTTCATGGCTTCCCCATGATTTTAAGACTGCAATATTATACACTGAAGTATCTTTCAAAATCTGATAGATTAACTAATCTATCAGATTTTGACGACTTTGGAGGTCAAAAAGTGGTTTTTTCCTAATTATCTTTCATATTTTATCTTTTTAGAAATTACAATTCTTACGTACCTGAAGTATCACCAAGTTCCAGATTCCATTTCAATATTCGAAGTTTAAATGGCTATAATTTTAACCTAGCTCTGAATAATAAAACTAATTTGGAGTCTGCTCCAAAACTCCAGATTTGTTAAAAATTGCCAAAATCTCTCATGCTGATTTCTCCATAAAGTTGGCGTGTAAATACTACAGACAAGCTCCTTTTCCTTTGCCTCATCTCACGCACCATTAGCAAACCTGTCAGCTGAATTCCAGTTCTGTAATCTCTGGTTCTGGTGACAGTTGCAAAGTAAGAAGAGCAGAGCCTTGCTCTTCAAACAATACATTATTTCCTTTTCAGTGCCTAGAGTCTAGAAAAAAAAACAACCCTGGTTTTGGGGTTTTTTTTACTTTTAAACTGAGCAAATTCGATAAAGAAGAAAAAAATAACAGCTAATGACGATTTTTTTTTTAAACTGAATAGAGGCTTCAGTTTAATTTGTACTCCTCTGATTACATACTTATAAGCAAACACACAAATAATGATTTTTGTTAAACACTTCTAGATACCGAAACATCTTAAACAGCAGTAATACAGAATTTGTGAAATCAGAGAGTTGCAACCAAAATAAGCACCTTACTAAAAAAAAAAAATCCAATAAATAATACTGTGAATAGGAGTTCATTCCTAAAGGAAAGGGGAGGGTGCATTGCTTTTACATCATGAGATATATCCTAAAATAACCCTGAGGTTTCATTTGGTTATGTAGTTAAATATCACAACAGTCCTCATTGTGTATTTTGGGGTTTTTTGTTTCCATTTAAAGTAAATCTGAGTGCTGGTATAATGCAGAATTTATTATTAGATTATGTATTCTACCAGACAAGTTCATTTGTGCTGTGAGTATTCTGTCTTTTCATGTACAAAACTGATTTTTATATCTCTTCTAACAGTAGAAAATATGACAGAAAACAGCATTTTAATACACAAAAAACCCCAGTTCCTCGGTGCAGTTGAGTATCTATTCCTATACGCTTGTACAGCAAGTTCCTCAATGAGCACAGAAAAGCAGCTGTGCAGCCTCTAGCAGCTTTCCAATGCCTTGCAAGAGTCATAGAGGATATAAAGCCCCTACCCCAATTTTCCCTGAAGCCCATAAGCAAAATGCAGTCAAGTAGTAACACCTGAGTAAAGCTAAAGGACAAGGTGGGGGTCACACCCAAAAACAGAGGAAACAGGAATATTTTCCACACTTCCCATGTTATACTACTCAACACATTCAAACATGCAGCAATTACTGATTTAGTAGCCATCCTAGTTTTTTTACAAACTGGATAAATACTCCTTTTATCAGAGAAGTCCTTATTAAGAAATGAAATAAACCTTTGCTTCTATTCATCTCTTTCTCTCCCCCAACCATAATCTTTTTACTTTTCTCACATCCTCCTTCTTACTTTTAAATACTGAATTTACTATAATGCTCTTACAAACACCGTATTTTCAGCAACTACATTATAGGCAGCTATTTATAATCTCACAGAAAAGAAGAATTATGTCGTAATTATACTGTTCTACTTTAAATCTATATTTAACATTACATCCTAGAGAGATTCTTTCTGTTCAGAATTCCCTGCAATGTATTCTCATAGAATTAAAGAAACATTAAAAAACCAAAGCCAAAATGGGGTCATATTAAATAATTTTTGGCTTGGTTTTCCTCTATGTAGTGTCTCTCCAGATCGATTAATGCTTTAAAAAACCTCTTGAAAAAAGCAGGTGTGAGTTTGAACTATGTAATTCCACCTCTATAGCATATTGCCATCTATTGGTAAAAGGGAGAAAACACCAACTTTTCCAAGAGGAACCTTAGCATTGGAAATAGAAATCCCTCTACCTCAGGTATTTACACATAACTAATGTAATGCATCTACAGAGCTGCTACACAATATCATAAAGTTATTTATATTGTTTGGGCAAGACTGATGTCATAAGGAATAACAGTCTAGTACTTCATAAGTGAAATTGTATTCAATAAATAGAAGGGTTGACAAAAAAAGCTTCCTTAGTTGAAATATCTATCTATTGAAAGCCAAGAGTGTTGTAGATGGCACATTCCTGTGATTTAGAAACAGTAATTAAGGACTGCTAACTCACAACAACTCACACAATAAAAAAACTCATAGAATCGTCTCTGCGGCACCAAACCTCTCCTCACTTCAGTGGGGCCACAGGGTCTGGCTCCCTTGCAAGGACATAAATACATTGGGGAATAATGTTCAGTTATGCAGATAACAAGTAGTAGGTATTTTTGAGAATACCTGTGCATATCAGTAACTTAAAGAAAATTAAAACCAAAAAACCCTCTTCCTTCAGGCACTTTGATGGTAAAAAGGGGACTACTTTCACAGGAAAAAAAAGCCTTTGTGTTGGTTTTCTGCCAGTTTCCCCCCCTTGAAAGTTAAATTATTCTTATTACATGCCCAGTAATTTCCAAAGGCCTGTTGTAATGTAACTGCATAGAGGGTAAAGCATCACACAAAGAAATTATGTACTGAAATATTAACTGAATTCTAAAAAACAAAATCAATATGCGTTGTAGGTAGAAGAAGAGATGAACAAATGAAAATTAAACAGTGTGGATCTGGAGCACGATGGACAGGCTGAAGGTTAAGACTGAAAAATAAAGTGTCTAGAATATCTACAAAATAAAAGATAAAACAACTGGCAAATAATTATCGAACCCAATCCTGCAAAGAAATTCAGCAAGGGAACAATTTATACTGCTCCATATGTAAATCACTTGGGCCTGTTTATGTACCTTGGGGCAGGCCAGGTTCTGATCCGATCCACATACCCAGATAGAGATATTAGAATATTTAAAATACTTCTTACTCCCACTTTGCTGTTTGCCAGGGCAACAGGGACAACAACAGGGGAAGGACATTTTCCCACCTTCATATGAAAGGAAAGGAAAAGAGAAAGGTCACAACCTAACTTTCTTCTGCTTGTAACTTCTGGAGATAGCTGTGCCAGGGATGCACACGGAGCTTTCCGAGGATATTTTCTCCTTAGAGGCGAAAATCTGGGATGCAGATTGACTCCAGTGCAATCCAGCTGCTTGCTCAATACCTCCCGAAACACTTTTCTGTGCTCAGCAAAACCACATTTCAGTTGTTCTTATTCCAGGAAATGTTTGTTTTCAACAGGCAACTCAAAATATCAAAAGTTCAATAGTAATTAAACCAAATCCCTGGAATGAGCTATTTTAAAAGTTTTTCCCCTGGGGAAAATAAAGTGGAACAGGAAACTTGTGTTTTTCTCTAGAGAACATCCTGAGGTCGCAAGAACAATCTCTACTCTGGCATGGAATAAAGTCAAGACTTCTGACTTCTTTTAATGAGATTAAAAAAGAAAACTATGTCTGAAACTTATCTGGGATGCTCTCTTTCTGAATCAGAGCACAAGTCAAGCTCTTACACCTCCAAGTCTGGAGTCTGCCCACCTACATACTTCCCTATGCACACTTGTCTCACAGAATCTGTCCCCATGAAAGTTTTAATACAGCTGGTGTAGTCCCACAGGAAACTTTACTCCATAAAAATATTCACTGATGTCAGCTGGGAATAAATTTATGGGCTGTAAAACTGAAGATAGAGGGGTATTCTTAAGTTTTGTCCCTCTGCTTAAACTGTGACCTCCTATTCAGGCACTTAACGGTGTCTCAAAAGCACATGTCTAATTCAGCAGGCTAAGTCTCTTTGATCATTCTTTCAAACAAGTACATTTAAAATTGCATTTTCTTACATTGCTGCTCTGATTTCCCCTCTGCTTGGCAGTGAATCATCATCTCTGCATGTGCTTTAAAGAAAGTTAGGAGCATGACAAACAATGTTAATGAACTATTACCAAAACTGGTCATCTCTCAGTGACTTTTTAAGCCTTCCACCAGACCCTTTCATAGCTACTCTTAATATATGCAAGCACCGAATGCTTTAAGAAGGAAGTACATAACTCACTCAAATATTTTCTTCTTGAGGGTAACGGTTCTTCTTAATCCATCACTGTAGCCCAATGAGGCTAATGCAGTATTCTACCACAAACCACTATGAATATACTTTCCAGTTTTATAATGCTTTTCATCTAAGAGAAATTGACCCCAAGGTGTTTTAGAGATTGCATTCTATGGTGTGATAATAACAATGTATGGATCACTACTCGCATGTCGAGATATAGAACCCTCTGGGTTGGAAAGCAGCACACATCTACCATTTCCAGGAATGCTATGCAATATATTAAGACAGAAATGAAAGCTACTTCATCCTTTTGTACCCATAGGTGAACACAGGTAGGCCAGGTTGTATTTTCTTGTGCTACAATTTAGCTAGGAAACAAGAAACAAGTGTCAGAAACAGAGCCTGCATTTTAATCACATACAAGAACACATTTTTTTCCATACATTAATGTTAAAAGGGAGTTAAAACTATACAAATCCAAAGCTGGCTTTGCAATCATCCTAACTTTGACAGAGTTCAGGGTAATAGGAGTATCCTTTGCACACTGCCAGGTTGATCTACTCTTAGAACTACCAGTGTACTCTCGCCCTGATCATGCCATGACTTGCTGGAATGAGAAAGCATTATGACACAGCAGCCAGCTCTTCTTTGTGAAGACAGGCAATTTCCATACCCTTGTTGGTCCTGGAGACCAGTGTGGTCCCATTATTTCATGTGCTCACCTACACTCTTTGTACTGCTGCGCTATTTTTCTGCGCATCAGATGTGTAAAAACTTGGATCCTACTGTGAGAAATGTGCATTTGCCAATAAACTGGCTCTAGACAAATTTATCAGAGAAGCACAGCTTATTTATGCTTTGCAAAAGCAGGCATCCTACCAAGCAGGCACACCAGTCATAGATTCAGCACTGACTTATATTTACCTCAACCTGTCCGAAGCTCTCTCATCTGTTCCTCATTGACTGAGTACTTCAGGGTTAACAGTCTATCTGAGGTACCTAAGCTTTCCCCACCATTG
This sequence comes from Upupa epops, assembly GCA_013397515.1. NCBI lineage: Eukaryota > Metazoa > Chordata > Aves > Bucerotiformes > Upupidae > Upupa > Upupa epops. Next base: position 22,130 of record VZRI01001197.1, on the reverse strand, counting down.
TAGTTATTTTTCTAGCATACCCAGTTTACTTTAGGAAAATGAAAGTTTTATATACAGAGCACAGGAATAACTCATCAGCATCTAGTTTCAAATTCAACATCAATTAATTAATCTGTGCAACTATAAATAAGATAGTTTGAAATCAGTAATTAACAGTACAAATAATAGCTCCTTTCTCACAAAAAAAAAAAAACAAATAGAAGTCCAATAAGGTCTTAAAATTATCCAAGGGCTTGAAACTTCGTATTTATAAACAGATCTCTCCAAGACTTTTAAACACTGCCAAATGGCTGAAGATCAACAGTTCACACCTCTCTGGAGCCTGGACTCTGTCTAATGACTGTCAAGACAGAACAATGCAAATAAATGTATTAACATCTTTATCAAAGTACTAAACTACAAACGGAAGGACACAGCCTGCGCCTTTCAGGTTGTAATTTTGTAGCTTCCTTGGACTAACAGATTCATCTGATAATTATTACTAGCTGTATTATCGTGGGGAAGGGATAACTGTACTTCATATGTTCAGCAATAGGTGCCACAAATTATTCTGTCTTGGCAGAAGTAACACTCTGTGCTTTTGAAAGCCCCCTGGACTGTAACCTTGCACAACATTTGCATTTTTGTTTAACTTCAAGTACTCCAGTAATCCTGCTGAGCTCAGTGACCAATGTGAATGCTAGAGGCTACTGCAGTGCTGATCAGAAGTGGGCACTCTGCAGGCACTCCCCTTTGTTGAGAAGTGAGATAGCTTCCTCACCCAAATAGGCATTAATCAGAGCAGCTGCTGTAATTAGAAAGGATTCCTGTACTGGGTCATTGAAGCCAACAGAAAGGAAAGGATGAGAAGAATGAAACACTTTCAGAGACATTCATTCCAGGGGAACGTTGATGAATTACCATGCTTTATTTTTCTATTCCTCCTCTTGTTTCATCTAATTTAGTATGAAGATCACAAATTTCAGATTGCTCTGCAGGGTCTCATACCTGTGGTGACTAGGACAGTGAAATACACAAGTTTACTGAATGATACCTAAAGCAAATCTTGATTTTTCTTTTTCTGTTTTGTGTCTTCTGATTTCTACCATTATTATTTTGTCTCTCATTTCTTGGGTAGCTGGATAGTAATGAAAAAATTCATACACTACGAACAAAATAAAATGTACTACCAAGTCTAGAATTATCTTTTCTTACTAATTTCCAAATTACAATAGCAAACTACTTAGTTTAGCAAATCTTGTCCAAATGCATTTAGAGAAAAATCTCCATCAAACAGGCATCACCACACATATATGCCTGTAGCAGTGTGCTGCACTCCTGGGTGTAGAAATCAACACTACCTCTCCAAATTTGGCTTTATGCAGGAGCTACAGATGCAGACAGCTGTGGGAGACTGTTCCAGAGATGACCAGCATCCTGATATCACACAGAGGTTTCAGCAGAGTCCTGGCTCCATGGCAACTGAGTGATGCTGCTTTGTATGAGACATCAACTAGATCAAATGCATCTCCCTTCTCTGAAATGTGGCATCTCCAAAGTTTGATGACTTACTACTGGAACCATTAACTTTAAGCTTTTCTTTCCCTAACTCCGTGGCAAACCACTCTTCAGGGTTGCCAGCAATGAAATAGAAGCTAGAACACATACTCTTCTAGTCTCTGTATTTTTATTTTAGGAAACACATTCACACCTAACATTGAAAATATTATGAAATCAGACTATAAGTACCTTAAAGCCAGTAGGTACATCCAGAAGTGCATGGGTGAAAGCCCATGCGAAGAGAGTACATTGGAAATATGGATCCTGGATAAGCACATGTAAAGTGACATGTAAAGCGAAGTAGTGTTTTCACCCGGAAAAGTTATGTTGGTGTCACACAGGAAGAAACGTGAACTGTCAGAGTGTAGGGCAGAATTTGACTGCCTTTAAGAAAACACCCAGTACAGATCAGTTGATGAAGCAGGATATACTGAAACTGGTTGGCTGCAGACATTGGGAAGGATAAGAGACTTGTTTGAAGAGAAACAATAAGTGCTAGCTACCACGGGTGGTCACAAGTCTTTTGTGTTTGTGAAGAAGACTGTATCGATAAGGAACTGCTGTTGCAAGAACTGTGTAAATAAGAGGAACTGCTGATGTTAAGAGAAGTAAATGTTTAAAGAAAGAATGCCTTCTGTATTAGCCTATCTGTGATTGCCTCAGGTATTGTAAGAACCAATCAGCCAGGGACACCATGCTTTTATAAATATATGCTTGTAGTATGATTAAATCGACATCTTGCTTGCATCAAGCTGCATCCTGTCTCTCAGTTGTGGCAAATTGGTGACCCCGACATGATTCAAGGAGCTGAAAACCACCTATCGGCATGGCACGCCGCGAGTCCCACAGAACGCTGAATGAGCTGCTGAAAGGAAGGAGCCTGCTTAAGATCCCTCTGGAGCAAAGAGGTTAGCTGTGGGAAACATGCAAAATCAAGCGTCTTCCCCAGNCAAGAAAAAAGTCACCAAAATAAGGCAGAAGGAGAGAAGGATTCTCCTGCCATGCCCCTGCTTTCACCCAAAGATAAGAAACCTACTGCGCTGCTGGAGGTGTGCACTGCTGGTTACCCTCCTGAGGGGGGTCCTTTTGATCCAGGACCAATAGACCCTGAAAAGGAGCCAGGCATTTACCCCCCTGACCCACACGATGCATGAAGCCATATAAGACATCAAGCCTTGAAGGAGGGAGAATTGGAGATTGCGAAAACTATAGTGGCTCCTGTCATTTATCAAGGTCGGGGGGCCCAGTGGGAGGCTCTTTCCTTTCAGGTCATTAAGGAATTGTGCCGCACAGTTACTGAACATGGTCTTTCTTCCCCATATTTTGCGAGTTTGCTGTCTTCTGGTTTTGATACCTATGTTATGACTCCCCATGATTTGAAATCTTTGGCACTATGGATCGTAGATTTGAGACAATGGCTGCAGCTTTTGCAGCCATGAATACCCCTATACGCCCGTCAGGGCCAGGGCACTGTTATGGCTGTGGCAAGCCTGGCCATTTGAAGAAAAATTGTTTGAGTGCTAATACTGGAACTCGATTCCAAATATCGGGAATTTGCCCCAGATGCCAGGAATAGCGTCATTATGCTAATCAATGCCGGTCTAAGTATGATTTCCAGGGTCAGCCGATTCAGGGAAACGGAATGTGAAGCGTGGGACAGCAGCGCGTGCAGACACAAATTCCGCTGACAATGCTACAGCCCCCACGGAGAGGAGCAACACTGCTGCCTCAAGTCTTCGCCCAGCAACAGCAGGGAGCGCCAGACTGGCAACCGCTCACACAGTAGCGTTACTCGATTCCTCGGTTCACCTATTGTCGACTAATATCTCTGGTGCTGTGTTTGCTTCTTGTCACACAGGAGAAAAAGCACGCGACATCTGTAAACATTTGATGCACGCCTTTGCTACTCTGGGTGTACCTTCCCAGATAAAAACAGAGAATGGACCTGCATATGTCTTGAATGCAACAAAGGCGTTTTTTGATTCTTGGGGGATAACCCATATTACCGGTATCCCTCACTCTCCTACAGGACAATCTTTGCTTGAACGCTCACACCAATTGTTAAAACGCTTGTTACAACAACAGAAAGGGGGAATAGGGGCCGTCACTCCTGAGGAGTGTTTACAGAAAACCTTGTATGTTTTTAATTTTTTAAATTGTTCTCTATTAGATAACAATCCTCCCATCGTTTGACATTTTAATACAGCTGTGTCACTTGAGGCACCAGTCAAAGCCCCAGTATTGGTCTGCGACCCAGAAACAAGGTCATGGGTGTGAAGATTTTGAAGGTATGTGTTGTATGAATCTTTCCGATCACTCGGAACCTATTCATGCAAGTATCCAACAGCTCAAGATAGGAGTCTCCAAACAACATCAGAGCGACAATTGGCTAGATAAACTTTTTGGGGGATGGGGGCTGACAGGATGGTTAAGGAGTCTTATAAAGACTATTGTATATGCTTTAGCTGTTCTTATTTTGTTATTACTCTTTTTACCTTGTCTGTTACAATCTTTACAAAAGTTAGTATCACGCTCAATAAAGAAGTTTCTTGTTGTGCAACAGGAAGGGGGAGATGTAGAGCAGGATTTGACTGCCTTTAAGAAAACACCCAGTACAGATCAGTTGATGAAGCAGGATATACTGAAACTGGTTGGCCACAGACATAGGGAAGGATAAGAGACTTATTTGAAGAGAAACAATAAGTGCTAGCTACCACGGGTGGTCACAAGTCTTTTGTGTTTGTGAAGAAGACTGTATCGATAAGGAACTGCTGTTGCAAGAACTGTGTAGATAAGAGGAACTGCTAATGTTAGGAGAAGTAAATGTTTAAAGAAAGAATGCCTTCTGTATTAGCCTATCTGTGATTGCCTCAGGTATTGTAAGAACCAATCAGCTAGGGATACCATGCTTGTAACCAGTATAAATATATGCTTGTAGTATGATTAAATCGACATCTTGCTTGCATCAAGCTGCATCCTGTCTCTCAATTGTGGCATCAGAGAATTATAGAATCATTAAGGCTGGAAGACACTTCCAGGATCACCAAGTCCAACCATCAACCAAACATCACCGTGGCTGCTGAACTAAATTTCTAAGTGTCAAACTACATGTTTTCTGAACACCTCCAGGGATGCTGACTCTACCACTTTCCTGGGTAGCCTGTTGCTATGCTTGACCTCTCTTTAAGAAATTGTTTAATCTAAATCTACTCTGGTGCAACTTGAGGCCATTTTCTCTTGTCCTGTGACTACTGACTTCCACCATGCCCATGGTGAAAATCATTGCTCCTGAGTAGAGCAGATAGAGTTTACAACACCTTTACTGCATGCCTTTCACTGCACAGAGCGATAGGCTGTGCCCTGCTTGCTGCACTGCGATGGTGGGCAATGGATATGGGACCTGATGGCATGCACTCCCACGGTGTGCTCAGAAAGTGCCTCTTCCGTGTGTGCTAACTGGGTGCTTCTAGTTTCACTGCCTTTCAGTCCCCTAGAAGGTTTTTTAGAAGTCTTTGTGCTTTTTCTTAGAAAATACATAATGGGAAACGAGGGGGAGGAAAGGAAAGGAAAGGAAGCAGTTATTTTAGCCATCCCTGCTACAAGGAATAATAAACAGCAAATACATTTATTTGGCATGGGACTCAAACTACAGAACTGTTTTATTTATCTACTTTATATTGAATTGAATCATTCTCTGGAAGCGTTCCTAAAGGAATATAGTCTGACACTAGCAAGTCCCAATTTAGAAAGCTACTTTGCAGACACCTATGCTGAAAATAAGAATTTCCTGCCCTTCATCGTCTCCTGTAAGTTACTTTAAATGTAGCATCAGCTCCACACAGTAAAAAAAATTTCTTCTTTTAGCCAAGTACCTTGGAAACCACCATTCTATACACAACTAAGAAAACTGATACAATGGCAGAGCCTTGAAACTATTGGAGAACTGACTGTTCAGATAAATGTATCGCTGTGTACCTCCCACATTTAGATATCATCTCTATACTTATGTAAATAGTACCTCACACATAGAACAATTCAAGACTTTTAGGAAAAAAATATCTTTTTACAGTACTGTATTATATCCATGAAATATTAGAAGGTAATTTAATGCAATATTTTCTAGAAATTACTGTACTATCTTTTCTTAAATCTCTTACTGAAAATTCTGTGAATAGGCATCAGCATGTACAGGCTGGGAAGGTGAATAACAGTGATCAGTCCAAGAAAAAGCATGTGAAATGTACATTGATTATGCTTTTAACTCTGTCTCCAGGTTAACTCAAAACTCAGAGCTGATGTAGTCATAAACAAATACATATAGCTAAACCACTGCACTGCTGCTTCCTTACCTGTATTTAGAAAGTAATATCCAAAGGAAAAATATTTACTCAGTACTTAGGTTTCAATAAAACATGGATTAATAATCAGAAAAAAAGTCATTTTTCAGAAGAACATCTCTAATATTTTACTATAACTCGCTGGCTCTACATCTTTTTGGAAAGGCTCATGTACAGCCATACATGCTAGCAAACTGACTGGAATCCCAGCTTCCTTCCAACTGACATAATTGTTTCTAACATACAAAAATCCTCCCCAGTGTGTATTGTCAGTCCTTTGCTTAACTCTCTAGCCAGAGGGTCACACAATGTAAGTGTTAGAGGAGTCAGAAACAATCCGCATTATGTGGAAATGCACACAAACCCTTCTTAGCATCAGGCTGGGAGCCTCAGTCCTCCCCTAGCTCAGCAAAACCTGCAGATTAGTCATGCTGCTTTAATGCAAATAATTGCAGTTCTTGCTTACATTTTCCATTGCAATGCCCATCCTTTGTGAGATAATGTTTTTAAACACCACCCAGCACAAGCTTCATTGAGACTTGGCAGACTTACTTAATCCCAGCAGTGTTAATCCATTATTAACTCATAGATCTGTCCACAGGTCTGTTCGTTAAACCTCAGAAAATGTAATTCCTCTTGACTGCTCCTTAATAACTTGTTCTCCTGCTGACCTTCCTTCAGAGTTTAGTATTGGTCTGTTCTCATTCCTTGTTGGCCATGAATGCATCAAGAAATTAGGACCCAACACAAAAGAAAGAATCATCCCTGTCCTGTGCTGCTATCAGTCAGAAAGTGGCCCAGGCTTTTTGAGATCACAAATATAATCCACCAAAAGTAGCACATGAAATGAGAGTGCCTCAGTCAGGGTAATAGAAACTGTAATATCTTTTAACAGAATGTATGGGTTTGTGGTGTGTCTGAAATTGTCTTATCACAATGATTTTTTTAAATCCACTACCAGAACGTCTGCACCATCATATTAACAACACAAGTTACGGTCAAAAATTAATTTACCAGCCAAGGTCTACACAGATTCGAGATAGCATGCACACATACCTAGTATTTTAATATGCATCTGTTCTGGTTTGAAAATGACCCAATTTTCAAGTATTAGTTGTGGTGCTTTTATGCCAAAAAAGCATTTTATTCTGAAGCTGGAGGCAGCTTTCCTAGAAGACCTCCTGCATCAGTGTGTGGACTCTACAGGTGATTGGTGGACAGAGTCCATAAAGGCAAGGGACTTCCTCCTTCTTCCCTTCCTTCTTCTGCTCATCACCATCTTCACATCATCTCCTGCTGCAACATCTTCTGAGACAGGGAGCTCCTCTAGGAGAGAAAAAGCTCCCACTACAGCCCAAGTGGTGGAGGGGGGAGAGCAATGGCTCTCAACCTCCATGCAACCAAAGGGTGGAAAAAAAGGTCTCAGCCTGGCTGAGACTCTTCTGTGGGGGTAGCCACAGCCCTCTTTTGCACAGAAGCTCAAAGGCAGAGAGGCCAAAGACAAGACCCCCTTCTGTGGGGGTGAACCTGCAGCCCTCCCTTCTTTTACTGAGGGCTCAGATACAGAAAACCTGCACCAGCTTGTTCCTTTCCTTGGCAGTGGACCGGAGAAAGGGCAGCTCCTCCACATCACCACTTCTACAGCAAAAGCCTTCGAAAACGCCAGACAGATGTGAGCTCTTAACCCTCTATCTCCCTTGGTGCCAGACCACAGGGGAGAAGAAAAAAAGGCTCTGCATAAGGCCTGTGGAAACCCCCTGGTTGAGACCCCGAAAAGCCTATTCCCATAACAGGAGTGGCTCCACGTAACCGGGGCCATGTTGGCTTTTCCCCCATCGTGCTGGCAAAAATCCTATATACTCCACTGCCACTGAGAAAAGCCTCTACTAAGAGAGAGGAAGAGAGATCACAAGTACTGATCTCCTAAGCCTTTGGCAAACAGAGAGAGAGTCTGGAACCCTGTTGTATCCTCCACATTTGACACTGCTATAGCCTCAAGGAAGAGCCCCAAGCCAACAGGAGCTAGAAGTATGCTGGAGAGGACACAGAGTGCAGATGTGTGCATGAGGATCGGGAAAAGGACTTTTTCCGGAAGCACCAAATGTACTTTGTGTGCTGTATTCCTGCCACCCCCCATCCCCACCCCTTTCTCTTCTGGAAAGTGTGGTGCAAGCGTGTGTGTGTGCTGCTGTACACTCACTCCATAGCTCCCATCTAAGGCCAAACCCCACTGTGTTAGCTCTTATTTCTCTCAGAGTATGTGTAAAAGCATTATGATACAGTTTCTGTTTTACCTTTTTGATTCTTTTACTTATTTGGGGTTTTTTAACTTTCCTTCTTGGTGATGGGTTCAATACTCTTGTCTTTCTAGCAAAGTCACTTCATTACCTGTAGAACTCTCCGTGAGACCTGGTTGTTGTGCTAGAATTACAGGCACCAACCCAAACCGATTTAGACCCTCTTGCTAAGGCATTACAGCATCACAAAGCTGTGGGGTATAAAGGACTAACTATGAGATTGAATATAAACTAAGTCAATCTGATGATCCTAGTTCTTATGAGGCTGTAGGTTTGAAAACAAAAAGTTTTGTAATGACAATTATGTAATTTAAAAATAAAAAAAAGCTCCAAAAATAAAAAAAGACCCTATTATGAGTTTTCTCTTTCAAAAATGATTAGTCATTTTATGAAAGAGACATTTTTGGTTTAAGTGGATTCTCATAGAGATATCAGATACAGTTTGGAAACACCCCTACATTTCACAATGCCATATAGAGAAAGAAAACAAAACCTGGAAATAGCCAGCAGTTTCCACATGCAGAAACTGAGCAATTTCAACATTTGTTCTAGAAGTCTCTAATACATCATAAAAGATCTTGAAATATTCATCTACTCCCTTATTATACATACAGAATCATCAGTACATATCTCCTTTTAAATTTACTCCAATATAAAGTTGTTTATGTAAGAAGATTCCATTTAAATAGAAGAGGAGTCTTTTCACAGAGGTAAAAAAAAGCCTCAATTCTCATTACAATGAGCACTGGTGAAAAATAGAGCACTAAAAAAACCAAAAAACATGGAGGCATAAGGATCAGGGAAGCAATAGTAATGGAGAATGAAGTAGAGAGGAACAGAATAAATAAGTCACAAGGGAAGAGAGTTCACACAAATCAATCTATAAAGTTCCAGCCCAGGTCTCATTACAAAGGATGGTTGACTGAGGAATTGAATTAAGGTTTGCAAAGGTGACTAGGGATACAAAATATAATTCCTCTGCTGTGGCAAGAGCTTTTTCTTTTGCTTTTTATGAAGAACACTAGCAATTTCAGATGTTACTACGGTGAGTTCAGTATATACCCACAATAAATGAACTGGGAGCAACAAAAGCAATTCAGAAGTAGTTTTAATTTTAAGTGATGCTGTCTTGTTGAAAGGAAATGTAGAGAGGAATATTAAACCCTACTTTCTTGTGTCAAAATATTTCTTCATATTATTTGATCTCTCTCTATAAAATAAAGCCACATCCAGAAAGCAAGGTGGTATGGTTTAATTCCTCACCCCTGCTTGACATGACATCTGATTCCTTCACATGACCAACACGTAATACCGGTAGATATCCCTTCGCCATGGCACTATGTGAGGGCTGAAATACCATTCTGCAGCCTGAGCCAGCATGCAGACTAGGTGCTGCTATCTGCTGCTTCCACCTTACCATGTGGACTTGATAAAAAGACAGTCCCCCTTAACCTTTTCTCTGATAACTTCTAACCTTCCTCCTCTGCATTTTTATTGACCTTTCTCTCATTCCTGATTCAGTCTTAGTATCATTTTATCCCTATACCCATTTTCTCTTTTTATTTCTTTTCCCTGTGTAGTTAAGCAGTGAGAAAGGGGAGGTTGGTTTTGGTTCAAGTTAGGAAATTCTTTTTTTAGCTTTTCATAGCTTCAGTAGCTCCTGGGTCATTGCAATTGCAGTGGGGGCAGATGTGGGAGGTAGATGTGTCTGAGGGTGGTTTACAGGTTTTTTTCTTTAACTGTTTCTTGTTCTTTGTTAATAAAACTTGTTAAAATTTTTCTTTAATATTGTCTTCATTCTTTGTGTGTCTTTGAAACCAAGGCACAAGGGTAGAAAAAATGTATCAATCACATGTCATACATTGGGAAAAAGGTTGGAAAAGAGAAATTATGATTATTATAAGAGAAAATTAAAACCATGTGCAAATTCAATAAGAAAATAAACTTTCCAAAAGTGGGAGCGTATGTTGAATAAGTGTACTAAACAATTCTATTTGTCTTAAAAATAGATCTCCACTTCCATCACTTGTTATTCTTGGCATACCTGTGACATTTTGTCCCTCTTGCACATTTAAACCAGAGAACTTGTACATTACTTTTTCTTCCTGGAAAATTCCAGCTAATTATTGCCGTAATAACCCTCTTTACCTGAGCATGGTTTGCTCTGGGAATCAAGAATTGGCAAAATGTTCTGCACCTCATTCCAACAACCTCTGTTAATTGTTCTTCTAACCCAGAAAGCCAACAAAAATCAAATGTGATCTTGAAGTGTAGACAAATGTTAAGTCCTTAGAAACATGATTAAAATCCTTGATCAGGACTAATTCCTCCACAATTCAATTGCCATTTAACAAAAGAGTTTTTCCAGATGTTACTATGCTGTAGATGTCCTTGCATGTTACCCATTGTATTTGGTTTGCATGGCAAGATTTTAGTAGTCCAGTGTGGCTTCTGTGAAAAACTGCTAAAAGCTTCTCCTATGTCTGACAGAGACAATGCCAGCCAGCTCCAGGATAGACCCACCACAGGCCAAAACCAGGCCCATCAGAAAAAGTGGTAGCACCTCTGTGACAATATATTTAAAAAAAAGGAAGACTACTGCTGCACAACAGCAGCCAGAGAGAGAAGGGAGATGTGAAACTACACTGCAGAACAAGGAGAAGGAGGGAGGTGCTCCAGATGCCAGAGCATAAATTTCCCTGCTGCTTGTCATGAAGGCTTCAGTATCATGCAGGAATGTAGGGGCAGAAAGAAACCTCTAGAGACCATCTAGTCCAACTCCCCTGTGTTCATGCTGAGGCAGGCTGTCGTTCTGCAGAGCATGGAGGTCTATAGGGGAGGGAGTATTCACCTGCATCCTGAGAAGAAACCCACAGCAGAGCAAATGATAAATATACTTTGTGTTTCATGGAAAAAGATAACTTGGTTGTTTGACATCTGTTCTTAAAATCCTTTGCAGAAGAATAAGTAGAAAAGTCACCAGCAACTGTGACTCATATTTTATCTATCTATCTATCTATCTATATGACATTAAAGAATATACTATGGCAATAGATGTTTTCTATACATTCACTGAAATCTAACACACTAACACTGTACACTAACATATATGATGAAGTGTCACAAATCTTGCACCTCTTTTGTCAGAATGTCTGGTAATTAAATTACCATTTATGAATAAAATGAGGCAGAACACAAGATGTTTGGTGCTAATATCACATATATTGTTCAAGCAGTGGTCATGTTAATTTTATTTTCTCTGCTTCAAAGAAATACAATCATTAGTTATCGCCAGAGCATTAGGAAGCGAACTATGATTTCCCTTGTCTGAAATGTTTTTGTTCTTGAGGAAATAAGGAAAAAGAATGTTTGTAAAATTATGTAGTAGTTACCTCACAGAGGTCAGAATCATGGCTGTATGAACAGTCTTCACTACATCAAATCTTAATTTTTGGAGGCAGTGTTGTAAACTCTGAATATCTATTAGTATTGTGTTCTGCTGCCATTAAAAGCAATGGCATGTATTTGATTTTTATTATCTATAGGCAGCTCTCAAGTGTAATAACTGACTTCCTCACATCTCCCTCTTACCTGTAATTTTTCAATTTCACAAACCTCTTAGGCACTCTGATGTCATTCTTGGACCTTGTGCTTTAAACTTTAATTTCAAAGTTATACATCTGAGGGGAGTTTTTTTGGCTTTGGATTTGGGGATGTTTTTACCTCTATATAAAGTCTCACTTTAGCAAGGTAGGTCTCTCTCTTTTTTCATGGAATACAACTGTTTACTGCCTCTTAAAGGCCCTAAAGTGTACTGACAACACTTAGAACACTGTCTTCTTTTAATTTTTGTGGATAACACTGTGGAAAGTTTAAAGCAGGAAAACAGAAAACAAAGCAGGTTTACAGTAAAGATCAGTAGCAACAAGCATGATCAAAAGGTGTACACCCTATGTGGAGAGAGAAGAGACAGAGACACAAACAATTCTCAGAAGAGAACAGGCTGAGGACTGGAGAGTAGTCCTTTGCAAGGAATTCCATTCCTTTCATAGTCATATCATTACCAGTGCTTCCATTATTTAGGATATTAATAAGAATAATGCATAAACCTGGAGAAGCATTAGAACTCAGGTGCTGGTTTTCTTCCTTTAATTGGTGAAGAGCATCATGTCTTTGAATTCCCAGGCTATACCCAAACGGAAATTGTGCAAAGCTATTTTAGTGCAAAAAAGCTCACTCAGCGTTGTTCTAGTGATTACCACTGACAATAACAGCAGGTGGTGCAGCAACCAGTGTTGGTTATCATTATGATTAAAACCTACAAATGTTGCTTCTAGTTTTCTTATACCTTTTGAAAATCCCAGCTGTCTTCTGAATTAGCCTTAGCAGGTCCAACTGACAGAACTATACCAGTCTGTCAATTTGTAGTAAAAGGCAGAAGGAATTGCTGAACAGTATTTCCAATGGAACATCAATGCATCCCACTTTAAAAATAAAATGTAGAAAAGCTAAATATATTTGCTTTATATCTGGGCTGACTTCATAAGGTATGACATACCCCTTTGTTGAGTTTGACTTAGGTGGCCCAGACCATCCCTCAGCCTACTGTTGGGAAGAGTATTAGGAAAGAAAAAAATCTCCCAGCCCTGATGCTGTCCCAGCTAAACCAAATAGCATCCCTCACCTCTGATCCTGTCTAAAGGCTAATTGATTTATAAACAGAATTTCCGTTGTCTCTGTCTTCCTTTGCACTTCCCTTTCTTGCCCAATTATTAACTACAACTTGTTAATCACTTCAGTTTCTGCTTTCCTCTGGAGAAATTGGTGTACAGATTAGAATACAGATTTATTCTGCCTGGCAACTCCACAACCCCCGTGGCTGCACTAAAGACGGGGACTTGTTAACGATTAAAATAGTTCAACCCAAACCCCGACCGAGCGCCCTTAATTGAACCGGAATGATTCCCACATCCGTCCGCTGCCTCGGCATCCCAGCTATCACAGACCGCAGGACCTGCCCGACCCACCGCACGCCACGAGGTGGCAGGAGAAAACCACAGTCTCGTCTGACAGCAGGGGAACGCACACCCAGCTCTCACCCGCCAACTACGGCTGTCTGGCTTGGCAGCCTCTGCGAGCAGCTTTGTAATTGGTAGCAGAAGAAAAAGACACGCGAGCCCTTAAGCACCTACTTGCTCGCCAGTAGATGGTCTTCTCTTTAGTTCTCTTCCACTATCAGATTAGCAGGTGTTCATAATTTTTCCTGTTCACAAAGAAATTTGATACAAGATTTTCAAGGCAATGTGGAATGGACAAGAGAGCCAAAGGACTAGAATAAAGTTAAGCTTTTAAACTGACATACACTTTTAAGTAGTTTACACATCTCTTATCTACATACAACAAGATACAGGGTATAGATTTCCAGAAAAATCAACCTGTTTCCTCACACCTTCAGTTTCTTCCAGCAAAGTCCATCTCTGCTCCTAATGGGTTCAATCTACTTAAAACATGAGCTAATACTCTACACCTGCATGCGCTCCCACAGCTGAGCAGCTGCAGCTATTTCCCCATCATTTTAAAGTACTCATATGTTTTGTTATAATGTGATAACTTTGGTGGTAGATACTCTTCAATCACACAACATTGCTGCAGTGTAAGACTAGATGAGTGAAACAGCCTCAAAGTGGGGAACAGCTGGATTTTTGGCTGTAGTCAGTTTCCAGCTTTTACCCTTGGGAAGGACTCAGTGGGAGTCCTCTCTGAAACGACATAACTCCCTCCTTTGTGTTATTGCATGAAAGGGGATTTACTGCAGCAAATTTTCACTGCAGAGGTCATCATTCCAAGAGAGTCAATTGCTCTTACCTGATCTATTGTCTGTCAGCAATGCACATGGCAGTGACCTGCTTTTAGTGCAAGACATACTTATTACTTTTGTAATTTACAAATCATATACAGAACGTATCTTTTTGCTAAATTAATTATGGAGAAGAACCAATGTTAAGTGTTGTCCAGAGGACAAGCACAATTAGGTATGAAGTTAGAATAATTTTGCATTATTTAATGCATCAGGTGTGGTGGTGTGAGACTGAAGGTGTGTCAGCAGTTGTGAGAGAAGGTATGGTTGTGGCACTGCAAGCTCAACCTGTAAGAAGCTTTGTGAAGGTTCTCCCCAGCACTAGGTCAGGTCACAACACAGGCAGGTAGGTCATTTGGCTTCCCAGTTTCAGAAAGCTCAAGAAATCAGACTGAATTTCTTCATTCAGGCAGAACAGGAATGGTGTACAGGATCCAAGGAGCAGATTGATTAAGCAATTGGTTGCAAACCTGACTCATGTGCAATCAATAGTAGCTCAGGGGTTTCCAAGTGTTCTGTAAACTGTTTATCTGGACAATCATTCCACCATTATGGATAGGAAATGACAGATTGCAAGTGACTAATTTAAAGGATGACACCCCTGATCACAAAAGGGGAAATACATGATTAGTTATATCCCATATCTGTGTTTTGCTGAATGTAAAGGATAACTTGCCCAATCTCATTTTGTTAGGGGCTACCTGTAACCTGAATAATGTCATCCAAGTGAGTAAATCTCCCAGTAGTGGCACAGAACTTGGTGGAAGCTACAGATTTTCTATATGTGGCCTTTGTAAACTGAAGCCATAAAACCTTTTTATTATTATGGAATTAGTAAATACTTGCTTGTGCTTTTTGTTTAACACTTTGGTTACCAGTTGCTTTTTAGTTTGTGTCCTTAAATTTAGACCTTTCCAAAATGGACATTTGTCCCATACTGAGAGCTTTCTCCCCCTCTCATAGGAAGTATGGGGGAAAACGTAATTTTGGTTCATTGGTATTAAAAAAGCAGGTCCCATTGTACCACTATTGGTACAATAACCCAGGCTTTCCAGATGACAGAGAAACCTAAGTTGGTAAACAGGTACCTTTTGTTGTCCTTTTGCAAAAGCAATCAATGGTGAGATCATGACTCCTTTAACATTTCAGTTTGTGGACACTGAAAGTTAAGGGAAGAGCTGACAGAAACAGACACGTTTACACAGCAGCAAGGAGAAATTATTTTTGTTTCTGTGAAGGACACACTTTGATGGCCAAATGGGATGCTTCCATTTCTTTCTGTGACACTTATTACTGGAACTGAGACTCAAATTTGCCAGTAAACCATAGCTTAATTAGAAATACAGGTCTGTCAAGAGTGAGTATGTGTTATACTATGTCTGAACAGGAGGGTTGCAGGAGAGATGGATAGACACAAATAAGGATGGCAAGCATGACTGGGTTGAAGTAGAGCAGAAATGCAAGAAACTAAGTAAGAACAAGATTCTCTAAACAAGGCTGTCTACAAATAACTACAAGACATGTTTTTCCCTGGGTCTCGGCATCCTGAGCATCCTTATCCTTCTGCTGTCATGAAATAACTGGAACTCGGACAGATTAAAGACTTTGTCCTCTAGAGAGAAGAACTGCCTACTGACAGCAACATTTATTCTGTTTATTCAAATGAGTAGTTTACTGAACTGTATTTGAGTAAATAGAGTAACACCATTTCATACTGTCAAAATAACTACAGCTAAGCAGTTCTCCAATACAAAATACAATTCTGTCAAAATCAAAGTACTTCAAAATTCAGTAATTTTGGTCAACGCTTCATTCCAAGGTAAAAGAGCTCACCAGTGTCAAATCATTTGATTATTCAATTTAAAACCAAACTCTAACTCAAATATACAGCTTTTCTCTTGTACTAAAAGTAGGAGCTTCTTTCTATACTTCAAGTAAGAACATTTCAGTCTTGCAGAACTGAAGTGCCATGTGCTCCTGCAACACATTTATTAGACATCTGTTTCAAGATATTTTGTATTTTGTTAGAAACTGAAATGAAAATAAGCCACATCACTTTGATAAAAAAAAATCCTGATCTTTCCCTAACTTGTGATGCATATTATTTCACATCTGTGGGGTTGGTTTTTGTTGGGTTTGGGGTTTTTTCCAGAGGTCATTGCTTAATTCCGTATATAGAGCATGATAGAAAATAAATCATGGTCTTTTTCTCTGTTTTATGTTTGTGCCTTTTTCAGTAGATTGTTATGCAGAAATTATGACATAGGTGGAAAATGCTTTTTCTTTAGTGAGTTCTACATAAGGATTAGGGAAAATCACAGCTTCCTTTCAGAGCAAGGAAGAGAAGTGGCCAAGATTCAGCTTACTTCACACTCACTTCTACATCATCACCTGGGCTACATCTTCCAAAAACTGCTTTTAGAAGACAGCTACTGCATTTCAGCAGCTCCAGGAGAAAGAGTGCTTCTATGCCTCTCCTTGAGGTATGTAGCTTTCCACAAGTCATGCCACAGGTTCTGTCAAAATGGCCCAATCACCTTCTGTTCTCTGTTTACCTGAAATCTCAGGAAAAAGGCCCTTTAGATAAAAATGTCACATGCTGCAATCTAAAGACTCCCTGACATGCACATGTGTTGGTTTTCGTCATTGTAGCTTTCTTGCTTCCACCTTCTAAATCCTATCAAAAGCAGCTAAAACATGTGATTTTTACCCAGGATATTACTTTTCTGTCCAAACAATACAAGCACTGCAACAGAAATGGTTTTCTCAGTTTGTGAACAGACCAGAAAAGAGAAAAATAATGGCCCAAGAAACTGGTAATATAAGAAGGACAGGGCTCTGTTGGAGCAAGTCCAGAGGATGATCAGAGGGCTGGAGCACATCTCCTGTGAAGGCAGGCTGAGGGAATTGGGGTTCTTCAGCCTTGAGAAGACTCAATGGGGACATTAAAGCAGTGTTCCAACACCTGAAGAGGGCCTAGGAAAAGCTTGAGAGGGACTTGTTACTGGGGTATCTGGTAATAGAACAAGGGGGGATGACTTCAAACAAAAAGAGGGTAGATTTAGATTAGTTACATTTTAGGAAGAAAATCCTCACTATGATAGTGGCCAGACACTGGAATAGGTTGCCTATGGAAGTTGTGGATGCTCTGTCTCTGTAAGTGTTCAAGGCCAGGGTGAACTGGACTCTGGACAATCTGGTCTAGTGAGAATGTCCTTGTCCACTGCAGGGGGATTGGAGCTAGAAGTGACTTCTAAGGTTGCTTCCAACATAAACCATTCTATGATTTTATGATTAACAGGAAGATGGAAAAACTCCTTTATCAAGATATAAAAAAACCTCAAGAGCTTTAATTTGACAAATGTATGTTTTTATTTAGTGAGAGTACCCAGGGATACAGAATATAGCAATTTCCTTTTTTTGTGTGTGTATATGTCTGTTGTTGAACTGTGCCTTCCATTATGACTTCTTTCACCTAGGAAAGCAAGTTCTAAGTCCAACCAACACTTCCCTTCTCTCTGAACACTAAGTAGCTAGGAGTAGGTATTTCACATGAATTATATCTATCAACGCTTACATTTTTATGTGCGCTCAGCATCTTGAAACTCATTTTTGCTCTGGTCTGTACTACAAAAGCTTATAAAACAGACAGATAGATCAAGGGGAAAGCACAAACATTTCCATACATTTGAACTTGTTTGCTAAGAGAAATGCCTTCTCCTAATATTTATCATTTTATCAAAACAGCAAAGTAAACACATTATCCTCCCAGTTACTGCATGTACTCCATCTGCAAATACAACTTCTCCTTCCTAAGAATACTGAAAGGGGGCTTCCTTTTTCTTCCTTCTGATGTAAGCTGAGATGCATTTCATTGAGGGAGTATGAAATTATGCCAAAATAAGAGATGACAAATCACAGGAAGCTGTGTGATGTGGTGGAGGATATTATAGAAGCTTTATGTGTGTCAGGGAAAATGGCAATGTTAGTATTTCTCTCAGTTAAGTAAACTAGTGTTGTACTGGGAATTTGGCATTTCTTAGCCTGAGGGATCAAGAGTGGCTATGGTCAAAAGCTGGAACTGGGAGAAAGAAACCACTTGTGATAGGGGCAGATCATAACTATATACAAACCTAAGAGGCTTTTCAGTTGCTTTTGTGAGATATTCTTCTTTGCATGAATAATGCCATCCTTTCACTTAGAAAGATGGGAGATCTGTGCTGCTGTCAATATACAAAATGCAGACTTCTATGACGAAAAATGTGACATACAAATATTCCAAGTAATTTTAACCTAAGACTTACTATTCGTTTCTTGTTTTTCTGAATTGGCTACTGAAGTTGATCACCTTGGAGAAATTAATCACAACAATGGCAACTCCTAAGACAGACCATTTAATTAGGCTTGTTGCTCTCATTAAGAGATTTAGTTTTACCTTACAAGAGAGGACCGTGATATATTTACTATAGCCAAACACTAGCACATTAGAAAATGCATCTGTAGAGTAAATCAAACTACTGATCTATTCAGAAAGCATTCATCAGCAAGTGTCCTGTTATTACACCTGCACAACAGTAGGACTTTAATGACCCAGAAGAATGTGAATGATAAGGATACACTCTTCCAATACCTCCTTCCCACTGCTAATTATACACCTTCTAGCATGCACCTCCATCTAAGTTTCATTTGTCTCTGCACTCACCCTCACTCTGAGCCCTCTTCTCCACCCAATACTCAGTCTTGGGAGAAGAGTTTTCTCTTTGCCTTTTCTGGCTATCTTTTTTCCTTCGAATGTTACTGACTCTGTAGGGCTTTAAAAAAAATCCTGTTACCATGCTTTGTAGTCGGCATCTGAGATTACATTCAGCTCCACTAATTCGAGGACAACTGTGTAGGTTCAAGTTCTTTACACAGACAACTTGTAGGTGGCCTTGAAGACCTCCGGAGGGCACTATAAGGACACCTAAAATGAGGTTCTGTCTTTGGGGAATGTTACGGAACTAAAGGGAAAACTGAGCACCTCCATCCTACCAGACCCCCAGATCACCACGCAGGTAACTCACGGATCACAGCCAGCCCTTTTTAAAGATAATTAGGTTGGTGGCAGGGTTGTGCTGAGGGTGTATGGGATTTTTGTTCCTTCCTGTGAGGTCATTCACTGCCATCGTTTCGCTCATTTGGCAAAGAATTTGGCTTGTTGATCCCCTGCACCCAACATAGAATGATACCAGAAGAGCGTCCTAACCAGAGTTCTAGTCTGTGGTTACCCTTGCTGTTGAAGAAGGATTACCAATTACGAGATCTGAGGCAAACCACTACAAGTAGTGTTTCAGATCCCACTTCTAGTAATATATATGGACATCGAGTGATAGACCATAACTGGGTCCATTTTTATGCAGTCCTGGTAATACGTATCTAAACATGAATCTAGACATTCATCAAATGTGTGCCCTAACTGCTAGAAACTGAACCCAACCTATGCTACCCCCAGACTGGATTTCCAGGCCTTGGAGTCATGCATTGCTGTCCACAAATTATAGGCAGATAAAGCAGAATACCCAAAACTGGTGATTAAAGAACTCTGGAGGTGTAAGGCCATCCTTGTTAAAATGCAGGGGCCATGGAAATCCCTTCCCTTTTTTTGAGTAAGATCTTACCCTTTAGGCTATTCTGCAAAAAGAGAGCTTCCTCCACATCCTTCCTTAGAGCACAGTAATATGAACTAAGATGTAGGTACCTACCTTGAGGCATCCAGCCCAAAAGGTGTCAAATGCCCAAGATAAGGCAAGGCTAGTGAACAGATGGTCTGGCTGCTGTATAAGAATTAGTGAAACCTAGGTGCTAAAATACACGCAAAATTTAAGAAAGCTTTTTCTGTCCTTTTTTTCACACTGACTATTTTACAGTCTGTACTCAGCAAATGAGTCCTGAGTGTGGCTCTGTTGAAATGTTGTACCCAATAAAAGTACTGACTGAAATTAAAATGTCTGAAAATCCACATCTGAAAGAGATGCTACAGAGAGAATCCACAAGTTAGTGTAATTGTGTACTATCTGATCATAACTTGATTTTTCATGTCATGGTGTCAGTGGCCAGTACCATATAACCCCTCCTTTAACCACACATAATGAAATACTTCCACCAGTACATTTAAAGCATCCTAAACGTTGATTTTTTTTACATTTTGTTAATCCACATTTCCTGACTTGTAAGCTGAACGAAGTGAAACCCTACAGACAGCTGGATGCTATGTCTCAGTCAGTAAAATTGCAAAGCACATTTTATTAATTTCCAATTTTTAAAAAGAATCTAAGCTCAGCACACACAACCCATCACATAGTTACATGTGTAAGAAAATAAAGGCAAAACATGCTGACAGGCCATCTGATGTCACAACAATCAAAAGATGCGATGCCTCCTGTAAGACTCTTGTAGCAGTTTCTTTTCTTTTTTACTCCATATATAAACACACAGGTACAGAAGCAACTCCTCATGCTGAATTAATATATTTCAGATAGAATAGAGAATGTTTGTTCTGCCCACAGTTTTTATTTTATAAGTCAATTTAGCAGGTGTTAACATTATTGTTCCTATTACAAAACTGTATAAAGTTTCAGGTGCCAATGAGTGCTTTGTGCTGAGGCACTCCAGAAACACAGCAGAAAAGTGGTCCCTCCTCCCAGTAGTTTACAAGTGAATTATCTGAACATTACAGATTTATGAAATCCATTTCACTGCTAGATGTTATTGTTACTTCTCAATCTATTATGTCACTATCACAGTATCACAGTAATGATGAGGCTGGAAAAGACCTTAAAGATCATCCAGTCCAACCTAAAACCAACCAAGTAACCCTAAACGATCATGCCACTCATCCAGCCTAACCTTAAACACCTCCAGAAA
>VZRI01001196.1:363143-388029 GCA_013397515.1 Upupa epops | reverse complement strand
ACCACCTCAATGTCCTTCTGATATCGCCCAAAACAACCTAGTACTCAAGTTGTGGTCTCACAGGGGCACTATCACCTCTGTACTTCTGCTGGTTAGATCATTGCTGATACAGACCAGGATACCTTTGGCCTTCTTGGCCACCTGGGCACACTGCTAGCACATGTTCAACTGGCTGAACTGGCTGTCAGCAAACATCCCCAGGTCCTTTTCCACCAGGCAGCTCTCCAGCCACTCTTCCCCAAGGCTATAGTGCTGCTGGGGGTTGTTGTGATCAAAGTGCATGACTCAGCACTTGGCCTTGTTAAATGTCATGCTGTTGGCCTCAGCCCATCACTCCAGGCTGTCCAAATCCCTCTGTAGAGCCCCCCTACCCTCAAGCAGAATGCCACCAGTACTTAATTTTGTGTCATCTGCAAATTTACTGATGGTGCATTTGATCCCCTCATGCAGGTCATTGATAAAGATGTTAAACAAGACTGGTCCCAACACTGAGCCCTGACAGACACCGCTTGTGACCGCTTGGATTTAACCCCATTCACCACAGCACTCCGGGCTCAGCCATCCAGCCAGTTTTAATCCAGTGAAGCAGTGAGCTGCCAGCTTCTCCAGCAGAATTATTATTATCCCCTGTAGTTAAAAACACAGGGAATGACAAAAGTAGAGCAACTGCCATGAGCAATAGAGAATGTCCTCAAAGGAGATCCTGATTGCTTAAGGAAAAGCGATACCAGGTCTGGTTGCAAGCTTCTATTTCTGAGATTCTGGCATTCCACTTTACAGATCATTTTCTCATCTAGAATAATTAGAGCTATTTGTTGCTTGCAGGTTTCAAGGTTTGAATGCTGAGCTGCTGCTGTTGCAAAATACGGTTTATTTCTTGACTATATCAAATCCTGGCCCCGGCTCTCAGCTGTGCACTGAAGCGTTGCGGCTCAGGCTTCTCAGAGCTAAAGTGGCTTTTCTTACCAGATCAGACAGAGCAGGGGAGGCTAAAAATAAAGAATAATAAAGGCTCTTGGAGGTCATGGGTGATTACCCTATGTAAAAATAAGCAGGGAGACTTACTTTAGCTTTATTTTACAAAACATAGGAAGTGGGAGAGGGGTTGATCTAAATACTTGAACTCTGGACAGAAATAATGAGTTTACTGAATCTCTAGTGCTTCTAAGTGTGTAATAGCCCGTTGCAGGTAAAAGAGGCAGGGATAAAACCACTGCATGACATCCCCAGAAACGGATCCTGCTTGACATAGGAAAGGCAGTGCAGACTTTGAAGTTAGTGCCTAACTGAAACTGAATACAAGCACACAGAAAGATTCATCAGTCTTTGAATTGAACCTGCAGCAGTGACCTGTGTGAAAGAAACCATGAAGTGGTGTTTGTGTCTTTCTGACTGTTATGAAATGCGTGGTTTAAACACAGAATCTCCCAACAAGGCACACATGGGCTCACTCTGCACGTTTTCTAATTCACTGTGTACAAGAGAATTAAATATTTAGTCATTTTCCAATTCTGCAGCCAAGTTTACACTTTCCTTTAAATTATTCCTTTTTAATTAGTTGTTCGGGTGCCTGGGACACCACAAAGAGTTCAAAGGTTCATCTACGAGGCTAAGCATTTGCTGTGCTGGAAAATGCCTGTTGCTCAAGCAGGTTATTGTTTGAACCAAGCAAGTTCAACCACTGTTAATTAGCTGCTGAACACGTGGGTTTTTTGTTTCATGATAATTTCTCTGGTGTTTGCTCTGTGCTTAACCAGGTAAACTAAGCATTAAATCTCAATTAAGATTGCTATTCTCACCAAGCAGAAATTCTCAATAGGATTCACTTCCTCCAGCTGTTGCTTGCAGGAAAGCATCGTTGTTTTGCACAAGATGGACACATACATCCAGACGGTGGACAATGGCTTTTGTGTAGTCCCTTGGATATGGTGAAATATTCTGCAGGAGTTGTGCCTGTGATAAAATATCCTAGCACACTGAATGCAGACATGCTTGGGTTGGGCATGTTATGTAACGTTAGAACGTGTCTTTAGCATATTGAGCATGTTTTCTGGAAGGTACAGTACAGTCTGGAGAGCTGTGTAGAGCCAGACTTAGTCTACTACATGTAAAAGGTGGTAGTTACATCAGCGTGTCTCATAGGAACCCCACTGAGACTAGCTAACCTGAGTGCTGGGAGGGGATCCCAGGTATCACAGGGGAATTCATGATATTCAAACCACCCCCAAAGGTATAGTAATGGAAAGGGGAAGCCTGAACCAAAACATGTGGAAGCAGTGGGTGATTTCTTAGTACTGCACTGGAAAGGCAGCCAACATAGGTATAGGTATAGCAGGGGCCGATGGCCACAGTGGAGTGGGACAGTGGTTGTGTGTTTCTCTGCCTGTCCCTGTTGCTGGTGCAAAACCCAGTGCCGTGTTTCCCTGGGGTGTCCCCAAGTGTGATGAGTCACTGCTTTAATGAGGCAGGGAAGAGGGATGATTTGCTCTTTGCATCACGACTAGCTCATCCATATGTAGGCAGGCAAGCCCAGGGGGCTTCAGGGGACAGGAGTTTTCAGCTTCACGTGAAGTCACACTGATAAATGCCTGGTCCAGAATGGCACCTCTGCATTTCACGCCTAAGCTTGAGCAGGAAGATAGGATGTGTAAGTTAGTTCTGTTTTGAAATAAGATAAACAGGCAGAAAGACACAGAGCTGGGTCCTCTGCATGTTTTTGGAGCAAGGATTTTTCTGGAGAAACTTCAAGAAGTAAAAGTTATATAATTTTGTCTGCTCAGTGAGCTGAATTATTCATTCAAAATGAAAATATTTATAATCGTATGCCAGAAAATAAGTGTGATTTTCAGGCAACTCTGCCTAATAAGATTCCCGTGGTGTGAAATTTAGTCTATGGCTGCTAAATAGTTATCCATCTTAAAGCTGTGCTGGCCTGTTTGTGTTTTTAGGCATCCTATCAATAAATATTTTATAAAATGCTGCAGATAGTCGAGGGAGGAAACGTTGTGCTGCAGAGCAATGCGGTTTCAGAGTCCACATAAAATGCTGTGGTTTTATGGGGTTTGATATCAGATACAAAAACAAGGATATTGTCTGAAATGCATCAGATGTGATCACAGAAGAACCCCCCACTGCACTGTGAATAATTTGCGATCCTTCAAAGAAAACTACAAGGGCTCTAAGCAGACCGTGCAGTGATAAATACCAAGCTAGACGTGTTCTTGTATTGATGAAAAAAGCTATTTCTTACTTTTATGAAAACAGAGGTCAGATCGGTAGTGAAGCAAAAGGAGACAAATGATCTTATTGATTACCTACACTACATGTTTAATGGAGAATGAATTTTGCAAGTGCTAACTGTAATTGCACGTGCCGTTGTGAGAAGTCTGCCATCCCAAAGTCAGTATGTGGGGATTATCATCACTTCTTGGAGGCTTTGCTCCAGCATTACTAGAACTGCTGATTTATGGCATCGTGAAGGGGTGGCACTTGCTGTGGGTACATTTTCTGGAAGTGTGAGAACCACCTAACGCTCAGTCTGTTCCTCTGAATTGATGCAGGGGATAACAGCCTTTCCAAAGCAAATTGACGCATACAGCTGAGGTTTAGCTATTAGCATAATCTTTAATAGCAGAATTAAAAGCAGAATCACTGAAAACACCCCAGCTGCTGGCATTTCCATGCCCTGTCATGGCACACCCTGGCACGGAGGAGATGTGGTGGCAGGTGCGGGGGAGCAGTGCTGCCTCGTTTTCTGCTCAATAGCAGGTGGAAGCTTTTGCCTGAGACACCTGTCCTAGCCTTACAAAGCAAAATACTTACTCCTCTCCAATTTCCATGGCTATTGGCCACCCCTGTCTTCATGGTGGGCAAGTTCTTTACCTCTGCAGATAAAGCCATCTTGAATTGTTCAATCAAAACTGAGCCATGGGGGTGGCAGGGTTTATGGCGAAGAAACCGGCTGTTTGCTCACTGTCCTTTTGTTGTAATTAAAAGTGTTTGCCATAAAGCTGCAAGTGTGGAGCTATTCCTGCCAAGGCTTTAATTTCTCCTGACCAGAAAAGGATTTAAGACTAAGCAGTAAATCCTTTCATTTCATTTGTTTTTTTAAAAATAAAAAATCCACAACCGTATGAATTAGGAAACTATCAGCAGTCTAACAGAAAACGCATTTCTTGGAAACCCTTGCCATCATGGAAAGCTAGGATTTTCTGAGTTCTCTGTTGTTTTGAAAAGCTTGGGAAATGTGTGTGTACATATGAATTGTAGGATTGGAGAGGACATGACAGCAAGCATTTGCTTGGGTGTACAGCGCTACAGCTACATGGGTGTTGTGGCTGATAAACAGGAGCCATGTTTCAAGAGTGTAGAAGAAAGAATGATGCAGTGTTAGGGTGCTCCTCATAGTATGTGGTAGGAGTTACAGATTCATTTCCTAGGCACATTTTCCCCAGTCAGTAAAGCCCCTGGGACTATGTAGTTGTCCATGTTTTTGTCACCGATCAAGAGAATTGTACTTTTCAGTGGGAACTTCATCCTCTCCTCATCTATTTTTAATGTGGAGAATTGGGCAGGGAAGCTGAAGAGCAGGTCTACGCACAACTGCTAATTATTAATATAATTTACCACTTGTTTTATTGTTCGAGTTAAAAAAAAAAAGGAAGTTAAAAGCCAAGGACTGATGGGCAGACTGTATACTCTCAAAACAAAGCAGGTACTTCCAGACTGAGAATTAGCCAGGTGCATTTTAGAAAATGACTTTGCTCTATTATCTGCAACAATGCTACAAGGAGCAGCTACAGTACTGCCCAGTGGATGGATGAGTTTAAGAAGTATGGCTCTTATGTGTTGAAAAGGTCTTGTGGATTTTATTCAGAGACAAAAAAAGTCCCAGCTTTTTTCCTCTGTTCAGAGAACACTCGGTTATACATAGAGGGTTTTTTCTATGATTTTCATCCCCCCAAAATATCTGAGTGTAATTTGCATAAGTAGATAATTTATACCTACTTCAATTCAGACGTTGCTGCAGAAGAAGGCTGGAAAGAACAAAGGAGGGAGGCTGCAACATTTTCATTACGCTGAAGCAAAATATTAAGACATGCTGAAATATATGTATGAGTTGATAGGCTGCAGACACTGGGAAGGGAATGTTAAGGAGCTGCCTCACTGTGCATCTGGCAGAGTTTAGTTAGAAGCTTTGTCATTTTCGTAAGCAAATGGAGAACATCGGTCCTCTGTGACCTCATTTTATGTAGGGCACTCACTTTGTACCATGATGGATCTTTCATTACCAGTCCTCATAGTGAAATTAAGATTTATGCACTCCTAGGACCCATCCTGTTCTGGCTGCTGAAGCAGTTTTAATATTGTAAGATCAATTAATAAAATTAATTTGAGATTAAAGAACAGTTGGTTGAAGAAAGTGCTTCTAGGTGGCTGAGTATACAACTTGAGCACCCAGGAGGGCCTGACCTGCCAACATAGTTTGTCCGTATTCTGTTAGATGTTCCTATATTGCTTTGCTAGCAGAACTGTGTTCGAACCTAAACCCTCACAAACTTTGAGATACTTTGACGATGAGGTTTTGATTCGAGGCCTGAAGCTGCCCACTAATATCACAAGTATTGCTCAGTTGTATTTATTTTTAATGAATGTAGCCAGGAAGATTTTGTTTCAGCAGACAGTGAAGTATTATTAAACGGACAAAGTACATGCAAGGGTGATTCAGATATTTCTGCAGTATCTGCTGCTTGGGCTTTTGAGAACACTTGAACATTGCATTTCACACCCCTCGTTTAAGCTGAATGATCTAAATCTTTTTTTCCCCTGCTTCCAAATACTAATCTGATCTTAAATAACTGCTATTCAAAGCAGACCCCATTTGAATAATGTATTATGTGCAATAATTCAGAAAATGTAATTGATTGCTTTTAGAATGTATTTATAAAACTGACTTCACGGGAAAGAGCAGCTGAAATATCTAATTGAATGCATAGATATAAAGGTTTTTTTTCTGAACATGATTAAATATTAGTAACAAAAACTATTCTTCCATTGCCAGTTATTGGAAGTACATCACTATAAGTAATTTGCAAATCTTATTAGGGTACAATAAACATCAGGCAGTTTATATTCTGGCTATGAACAGCATGCATGAGCAGAGCAGTAGGCTTGAGAGCTAAAATGCAACCGATGCACATTCACACAAATAATTGCTATAGCAACATTGTCATAATGGCTGAGAGCTGCCTTTCTTCTCTTCACACCTGAAGTTTTCTTTATGGTGAAACAAAATGCCTTCTCAAGTTGAAAATACTGTGTAATGGTGAGAGGACTGATGGCTTTTGCATTTTTTACTTTTTTTTTCCAAGTAATTAGATTTCAAATATTGAGAGCATAATGGAACATTAAGGGAAATTGTTTGCTGTCACAGTGTCCATTTATCGTGAAATTCAACATTATGTGGCTTCTTCCATACAATTAATCTCTGCAAATCGGTGTGATCAGATAAAGAAATTCCCTGTGGGTGGTCTCACCTAACTGGAGGAGTTTTTCCATCTCTTTGTCTGAGTGCTTAGGTGTTACATTAATGTCCTGTAAAAATCAATCAAAATAACATTTCGGAGTTGTTATTTCTCTTCAGACTGCTGCACTTGGTGATGTAGGTTGTGTCTCTGGCTATCAGGAGCGCCTCGACTCTCGCATTGCATACGTATTGGCTTCCTCGAAAGACCCTAGTAATGCAGCTTGAATGTAATGGTTTTGGGCCACAGTCTGGACCTCAGTTTGTGCTTTGTGCGGTGATACCCCAAATAGCAAAAGGCATCAGAGAGCAGCCATGGGGTGTTTATCTGTTTGGTGTCAGAGAGTAAAACATTTGTATGCATCTGAGGACTGATTTTTCTGCTTGATAGCTAATCTGAGAAGAAAGGGGTGGACCAGTGCTTTGCAGGCAGCTCCTGGCTCTCCTGTCCATTCCAAGAAGCTCAAAATCTGTTCCTGGTGTAAGGTGATATTATGGATATTATGGATATTATGAGTCATGATATGTGCTAATGTTAAGTGAAGGGTATTCCTCCATGATCACTGTGATGAACAGAGAGCCACAGATGAAAACATTTCACTACGGGTTGCAGTGAGGTCTGAATGATGACTGTGGAAGGTAAAGCACTCAGGACAACAGAGGGCTTTGATCATCTGAGCAATCTACTTAGAAGTCTTTCAGGAGGGAGACAAAGGTGAATAGAGGTTATAAAAAGTGGCTCTTGCAGTTGTTTTAGGGAGAAGAGGTTCCACGCTCTGAAGGACAGATCTCAGGAGAACAGCAGTGGGTGAGGAGGAAGAGGTTGGGTCCCTTGTGTAAGATCAAAGGATACTAAAGGCATGAGAAATCAATGATGGGCAATGTGTGAAAGTAGTTTCGTAGCTTTGTTCACATCTAAGAAATCTAGGGCATCTAAGAAATCCAGAGAGGCTAGTGTATATGGGTTTGTACTAGTGTTTAAAAAAAAACAGGAAGAAAGAGAAAAACACCTCCTTTTAGTAAGGTCATGTGCTACACTTTCAATGTCAAAGAGACTGTATTCCTCACACTCATTAAAACTTAGGAGACTTTACCCAGACCCCTAGATTGCTGCCCCAACATGAAGAACTCAGTGATGGCAAACTGCCTGCATGCTTGATGTTTAACTGGTGGGAGAAGGACTGGTTGCATTTAATGCTGATTTTCTCATTCTCATCTGTACTGGTTTGGTTGTGTGGTTTGCTCTCTGTGTAACAGCAGTGTGTGACTGTTACAAGGAAGAGAAGCTGAGAAGTTAAGGTGTAGTTAAGATTGTTATGCACTCAGGCATGTGGAGCATGTCAGCGTGGGTGCCACAAGCCCCACAAAGGGGTTGCAGAAAAAAGCCCCACATTGTGTTGCTGCCATCACACACATAGAGGTAAACTGCTTCAGATCCTCCTGCTGATGCATGGAGTAAAACCAGGGCTGCCTAGAGGTAGCTCTGCACTGCCCTCCAAAGCAAAAAACATCTGGTCTTTTTCCTCAGCGTAAATTTATCCACTTGGGAGTTATACCAGTTTTAATTAACTTCATTTATATCACAATAACATTCCTATATAGATGTGATTGGCAGACTTGGGGAGTTTAATTATAGTCTTTTCTGACATAGCATGTCTATTTAGGGAACCAACTGAGTGTATTTGTTGCACTAAGAAACTCTAGACTCCCATCTGCGTCGGAACGTGGATCCTATACAATCCTTTTTAGTTTTAAAGAAGAACCTTACATTGCCTTTCTGTTTGTGCTCCGGTCAAATTCAATTTTCAATGCTTCAGTAAACAAAATTAGAAGGTCTTACGCAAATAGATTTTAAAAGATAACTTACAGGCTCTTGTCGAAATATACTGTCATAGAGAGTAACTGGGGTGTGCATGGATGGTTAATTTTTCACTTTGCATTCTATTTGAAATTCTTTGCTGCTGCCTAGTAAGTGCTCATAGTGTAAGGACAGAACTCAGGCAGTTGTAGTCAACGGGCCAGAGTGTAGTCGGAGGCCTGTGTCTAGTGGTGTTCCTCAGGGATCAGTACTGGGTCAAGTTCTATTCAATATATACATCACTGACCTGGAAAAGACAACAGACTGCACCCTCAGCAAGTTGTTTGATGATACAATACTGGGAGGAGTGGCTGATGCAATCGAGGACTGTGCTTGCCATCCAGTGGGACCTTTATAGGCTGGAGATGGGTGGGGAGAAACTTGACAAAGTTCAAAAAGAGCAAGTGTAGAGGCTTTCTGGGCTTTCTAGGTCAAGGGAGGGTNGGCCAGAGTGTAGTCGGAGGCCTGTGTCTAGTGGTGTTCCTCAGGGATCAGTACTGGGTCAAGTTCTATTCAATATATACATCACTGACCTGGAAAAGACAACAGACTGTACCCTCAGCAAGTTTTTTGATGATACAATACTGGGAGGAGTGGCTGATGCAATCGAGGACTGTGCTTGCCATCCAGTGGGACCTTTATAGGCTGGAGAGTTGGGTGGGGAGAAACTTGACAAAGTTCAAAAAGAGCAAGTGTAGAGGCTTTCCAGGTCAAGAGAGACAGGGAGGTACTGGAGAGAGTCCAGTGCAGAGCCGTCAAGGTGACCTTATGAGGAAAGGCCAAGAGAGCTATGACTATTTAACCTAGATGGGAGGAGTCTGAGCAGAGATCTCTTAAATGCTGTAAGTATCTAAAGGACAAGTGTCAGGAATAGAGTTTGTAGAGTGGTGTGAGTTGGTCTCTTCTCCCAAGTCAGTAGTGATAGGACAAGAGAAAATGGCCTCAAGTTTTTCCTGGAGAGGTTTAGATTGGATGTTAGGAAAAGATTCTTCACTGAAAGAGTGGTCGAGTATTGGAACAAGCTGCCCAGGAAAGTGGTAGAGTCACTGTCACATTCAAGAAGCATGTAGATCTGGCTCTTGGGAACATGGTTTAGTGGGCATGGTGATGTTAGGTTCATGGTTGGACTTGCTCTGAGGGGTCTCTTCCAACATTGATGAGTCCGTGATTCTGATATGGTGGGACCAGACTCTTCTCAGAGGTGCTCAGTGACAGGACAACAGGCAGTGGTCATGAACTAGAATACAGGGGCTTCATTTTGGACATAAAGAATAGCTTCTGTACTATGAGGGTAACAGAGCCATGGAATAGCCTGTGCAGAGAGGTTGTGCAGTCTCCAGTTCTGGAGACATTCAAACCCTGTCTGGATGTGATCCTGTGTAAGCATCTCTAGTGATCCTGCTTTATCAAGCGTCGAAGCAGATATCTTCAGAAAACCCTTGCACCCCTACCATTCTGTGATTCTGTAATAGTGGAGATGAAACATCAGACTTCATGTGACTTAATAACTTTTTTTATTACCTCACAACAGAAAAGTCTTTGGAGTACGTTTCAGAAGCAGGCTGTGTTGTGGTCAGAGCAGTAATTAGTATGTAGTCTTGGGTTGGGGCTTTCAGTTTTAAATAATATACAAGGAAATGATGGGCCAAACATGCAAGTGAAGTGTGAACATTTTGTTTCTCTGAAGCTCTGTCAAATATGTTGTTATTAATCTGTACCAGCATGTTAAAGCTGGCAGCTGATGAGGCAGGCACAAGGGGCGCGAATTAAGGCTTCACGTCAGACTTTAGTTGTAGCATACCCTAATTACTGGGTGTTTGTTCCCTTTCACCTTACATTTTTCCAAATCAAATGTTTTGCATGTGCTTTGCTCAGTTGCTTTAAAAACAAACAGTAGAAACATATTCTATTACCAAGCTGAGACCCTGAAGCAGACATCTAGCACAGCTGGAGCCTATGGATCCAACTTGCAGACCTCTGACACTGAGTGAGAGTGTTAAGATTTACATCCTTTGAAATGATAGATCCTCATGGACCAAACATCTGCAGGAAAATTTAACTCATTGCAAGAGTGATTAGGAAAGAAGTCCTGACAGTGAATGGAAAGCTGAAATCTTGATGCCTGTTCTGATGGTACAAACCTGTAATTGTTCCTTACAGTGGCTGGTCCTTTGTTCTTATCCTAAGTCTCCCTGTTAAGTATTGTTCCTTTTAGCTCTCTCTGCATGACACTTGGCTAGTGTACTGTAACTCTCTGCCAACCTCCCATCCTGTCTTCTCTTTGTCAGGATCTGTTTGTCCCCCAGTCTACAGTAAACACAGTATTTCATTTCTTTTCACAAAACCTCCAGCAGCTTATCTTAGTTATCTTTCACATGTTTCTGGCCCTTCATCTCAATATCCCATCTTGCAGTCATTCCCAGCCCATTTGCTTTCTCCTTCCTACTGAAGTCTAACCTCCCCCTCGCTGCCATCAGCAGCAGTATGGAAAGCACAGGAGAAGTCATCTTCCAGTACCTTTCTCCAGTACTGGAAACCCACTACTTATTCTTTGAATCAAGGCCATATTTTCAGATGCCAAATCCAAACAACCTTCTGTGTGAGCTGCAGTTTTTCTCAGGGTGACTCTCTTGGGTAAATTTTCATACATGAGGTGCAAAGGGTAGGTTCCTCCTTAGCATGGTTGTGAATAACACCTGCCTGTAAATAATGCCTCCACCTGACTTCCTCTTTCTCATTTCTACTTAACCTAGGCACAGAAGGTGCGGAACCATTCATTACAAAGAGTGTGTATATATGTAGACTTAGGATTTGATTCACCCAGGCTTCAAGAAGCAGCACCAGGGTTGGAATGTATCTTTAAATAGCTGATTTGCTTGAAACTTAGAACAACTGCAAACAAGATCCTCAAAATAGGAATCAAGGAATTAGAACTGGAGGTATCATTCTGTTTGGTGATCATCCTAATTCACAGCATTAAATCAGGGACAGAGAGAAAATTCTTATCCAAACAAAGCAAGTTTACACTTTCTCTGCTTTTTGTACAGAGTGAACACTTGAAGCCTGGCAACAATTAATGATACAGAACTTCTCAAAGGTTAACTTATGCCACCAGAAGCACAAGCCTAGAGCATCTGCAGGCATGCAAACCATCGCTGATTTCCTACAGCATCTTCCTTACCAGAGTTTTTAGTGCCCTTTGCTAGACAGCTCTGAAATAAAAGCATCATTAATAAACTGAGAAACCTCGGTGACAAATGTACACTTTCGAAAGCGATCTAATTAACTGTATCTCCACAACAGTGGCTTTAATGCAACTCTTATTTTAATTGAAAGACAGTTAGGCATTGTCTCCTTCCAGTGTGTGCTTAGCTAACTTTGTTCGTATTAGTAAATTGCAAGGAGGGCATTTCTCAGCCCTGCAGAAGCTGATTGGTAGTTTCCTCAGTATTATTCCCAGTCCTGACAATATTGTTTCAGTTTTTAAATTAAAACATTAGGATTTCCTAAAGAAATTTTTAGGAGTGGAACTAACTATTAATATTTTAAAAGGGTGTATTTAAAGGCAGGTTTGTGGGAAGCCAGCTTCAATTTTCTTTTCCCTTGTTTGGGTAAGCCTCTGTAACCCCCTAATACAGGAGGATAAAATGTGCTAAGGAGCTGCTATCTGAGGGGGAGCAATCTGTCCCCTTGTGAATTTTACATTGCAGTCTTTACTATAAAAATCAAAGAAGGAAAGTGTTGCCAGTGGGACTGGTGCTTATCTTCTCCCAGGCAACTAGCAACAGGATGAGAGGGCAGGGCCTGAAGCTGCTCCAGGGGAGGATTAGGTTGGATATTACAAAGCACTTCCTCACAGAAAGGGTGGTTAGGCTTTGGAACAGACTGCCCAGGGCAGTGGTGAAGTACCCGTCCCTGGAGGTGTTTAAGGACAGATGGGATGTGGCACTTAGTGTTGATGTGGTGATGTTAGGTCCCAGTCTGGGCTGGATGATCTTAGAGGTCTTTCCCAGCCTCAATAATTCTGTGATTCAGGAGAAAAGGACAAAAATTTCCTTATGTGCTTTAAGCAACTTAAACTAATGTACCTTGAGTTAAAGACATATTCAATATTCAAATGAGCTCAAAGAATGTAGTATAAGTAGGTCAGTGTTTACGAGAAGATCCTATATTTTCTCTTTACTGTCTCTGTCTCTCAATTCTCTCTCTGGGCAGAGATAAGAGAGGCAGTTTACCTAAATGGTTAAGAAGTAACCTCATGCTTTCTGCAGATTTTACATTTCTTCTAAAATTATTTTGGATTCTGTGTTTTGAAACAAGATAGGACATCGTTCTCCATTCTAAAAATATGGCGAGAGAACAGAGACTGAGTGCTTGCCTTCATCTCATGAGACCAGTAATAAAATTCCTATGGGTAACAGTGGAGTAAGATATTCTTGTGTGGCCCTTCTAAGTTTGCTGCATGAGGGGCATTTTCTTAACCAAATGAATCATAGAACACCGGGTTGGAAGGGACCTCAAGAATCATCTGGTCCAACCTTTTTTGGCAAAAACACAGTCTAGACAAGATGGCCCAGTAGCCTGCTCAGCCAAATCTCTGAAGTTTCCAATGTTGGTTCCTGTTTTTTCTCTAACTTTATTAATTGTTACTAAGAGGGCTCTTAACCTGTGCGATTCAGTTGCAAAAACACAGTCTATGGGAGCATCTCGGTGGTCAGTTAAAAGGAGCCCCACTCCCTCAGCAAAACTCATAGAGCAACTTTTTTAAGTCTCTAATAATATTCTGTCTGAATTTTATGAGATGAATACAAATTCATGAAGTCTCGCATTCAAAAAATTAATCAAATGTCATGATTAGTAATACAGGAATGTAAATTATTTTATATATTATATACATATAAATATCTTTGTAGGTATTATATATAGAATCAGAGAACAGTTTTGGCTGGAAGAGAACTAGAAGATCATCAAATCTGACCTTTTCCTAGCCCTAGCATCACCACTAAATTATGTCCTCTAAAAAATAATTAATATAGAAATTATATATAAAATTAAAATATTAAATAATAAATGTATTCAAACATATATATAAATATACATTATTTTATAGAGTTCATTATGTGTATTTTTATATTGCAGTTTCATAAGCACAGAATCTCTGGGGTAAAAAGAAAACCTGCAAAAGTCTCTGCTTTGTTTTTTTTTGAGTTCAATATTAACAGAGACCAAAATGTTTACTTCAGCAAAAGAGATAGCTAAAAATAAGATTACAGCAGAAAATACAAGCATAATTCCCAGCAACGTTTCGCTCGTACTTAGCAGCAAAATTATTTTCTTGCCTAAGAGAAAATGATGGGATTGCATTTCAACACGTTCCGCTGCCTCCATCGTTTTATATGTGCATAGTGCAAATGTAAAACCAAAAATCAAGCTGCTTTTTGCTTGTTCTGTAACGAAGAACGGTGCTTCTGAAGGAAGAATAGAGATGTTCAGAAGAGCATGTTGGACAGACAGCACAAGTGACTTTCAAAGTTCACACTTTTCCTGTTCCTTGTTCTCAACCTGATTTAGTTACCTGAAGGGAATTCAGGGTACGTTGAGGAGAACCATAGCTTCTCCTGGTTCGTACAATCCATGACAGCAGTGTGTGTGTAACTCCAGAAGGGAAACTAGCCCAAGAAATTATTTCTGGAAACAGAAATGTTAAACCACTGTGAATCTAAATTTAGATGAGAGAGCAATAATGTGATGATTCATTCATTCTTCATCCAAGCCATAGCTGCTTTACCAAGTGGAACAATATATATAATAAGGTAGGCATTATGCAATTAAGTACCAGTGATTTGTTTGCTGGCATGTGGCATAGCAGTGCCTACTTTCAAGAATGAATTTCAGGTTTGATCCATCCTCCTGGGATTTTTCTCCAGCATGAGGAACCATTGGACTAGTTGTGCCTGCGACCTCTTACAAATTGCTTGGGACTCTGAAAGCAGATGAAGGATTAGCCACCAGTTCACAAGAGCAGGGATAGGAGCTTCCATTTACATCAGCTCTACTGCAGAATGGAGGGAAATGGCAAGATGGAGCTAAAAGAGCAATGTAGACGCAGTACTGAGCTCATACCTTTGTTATTCCCAGCCAGCAACCCCTCCCCAGTACCACCAGCAGGAAAGATGGAAGCAGTTTGGTCTTTTTATTGTACCTGCAGTTCCCATCAGTCATGAGCAAGACTCTCTCGCTATTTTCAGGGACAAAGTCAAATGCTCGTCCATTCCTCTGGCACTGCAAAACAGATGTAGCTATTTATCAGTACAGAACTCTGTGTGATGCTGGCATGACTTTTCATACAAAACATATCTTAGTTATTAGGAGTTTGCCTTAATGTGAAGGGTGTGTAAGACTCACAGTTCACCCGTTGTTACAGTTAGCACTGTTTTCAAGCATTAGTCCAGTGGTCAGGGTAAACATCAGTTGTACCCTTTATAAACACCAAACCCTGTGCTGGAACTTAAGACTTGGATCAAGAAAGAAAGTGATTACCCACTGAAATAAACCTTCCTCCTTCTACTGAAAGCCAGAAATGGTAACTCCCGTCCTTGATAATCCCTCTGTGGTTGCTGCTTTCTCTGCTTTCAAGAACCACAGCCACTATGGAATCAGCTTTTTTGAAGAAATCCAAAAGATCCAAACCCTGCTGTTCTGCAGTCAGTGTGGTGTTAAAGAACTCCTCACAAGGCCTGTAAATATGGAAGAACGGCCAGCAACAAAAATATTGATGGAGATGTTTGCATTTTCATTAGTTGCTCAGCAGGGAAAGGAAAACCAGTGGCTTAATTTTCCAGACAAAAGATTTTCACAATGGGACAAGAGAAGTGACATTCATAAATAAAATAAAAACAGAAATTGCTTTTGGCGAACATCTGTGAAGCTAACATTATTCATACGTCGCAGCAGATAGGGGACATGACCTGGCAGAAAATGATTTGGAGTATTTCCTTTTTTTAGTATAATTATTATTAAGTTGTAGGAGTAGTAGTTTTATTTTTAAAGATTACTGAGTAGAGCTGCCCAGCTCGCTGTCCAGGTGAAGCGTTGTAGCTTTACTAGTATGTGGATTTCCTCAGCTCTGCTTACAGATGAGATAAGTGGCTCTACAACTCTGTCCAAAGCAATTAACTTCAAATTCAGAGCTTCAATGAAAGCCACAAAGTTTCGTTGGCATTATTTTACTGTAAATCCTTTTCTCAAACATATTTCCACTATTTGTGGTAATTTTGCTCATGAGAACTTGAGATGTTTGGGAGATGGGAGAGGGAAGGTGGAGTACAAGTGCCGCTCTGCATAGAACAATACTGTGGATTTTAAGGTTGTTACGTGGATAAATAGATTGTATTTTAGGTAGAGATGTGACAGCCAGAAGTAAGGTTATTCTGCTTTGATATGAGCAGCAGCCACATTCCCATCACTACTGAGATTCAGATCTGGAGGTTACCTGCAGGTTATCCAAAGCATTGTCTTGGTATTTGAACATACACCTCAGAGTTTAATTTCTGCAACCCTCATTTTGCTAACTGAAAGGCCTATTGCATTTGGTTCTGTGATGAAGCTTTTGCTTTCTTCCAGTGTCAAACACTGTCTGATTCAAGAAATCATGATGGTATCAATCAGGTTAGAGCCAGTTTTGAGAAAGTATGTTGATTTTCAGTTACTGTATTTTCACATTACAGTGTTCTAATACATCAGCAGTCAATAAAAGATATAATAAATACTGTGCATGTGCCTGAAATATTAGCATTGTAGTATTTGTGCCCCAAAATGACATTTTTTAGAATCACAGCACCGAGAAAATACATTTTGCATGCGGGTGGATGAGCAGTAATTGATGTACAGGTACTCGTTTCACCTAGGTTGGTCAAATACAACTTTAAAGGCAGTTAGTTGTCAAAGCAGCAGGTCATCTAGAGCTGATTTTAATGGCTAGATCACTGTAGCATCTTTCTCAGCACACTGTCTCACGCACTGGGAGGTTATTAACACCGGGGAGAAGCTAGCTGAAGAGTGCGACTGATTAATGTGACATATTAAAGTTTCTTTCTACAATTGTCTCAACAACCAGGCACTGAGATCTGCTTCATACACAGGAAATGAAATTTAAATTACACAATCTTGGCTAGAAAATTGTGCAGTTAATCCCATCCCAACTAATGAAATTTGGGGGGTTTTCCACATGAACTCTCATGATTTTTCATACCCTGTTGGCTTCTGCCAGCGTTCCCGTTGGTTTAGGTTACTTTATTCCTGACTTTAAAGTAAAATGGAGTGGGGTGTGAAGGAGTAGGTACAAGGGATTGGTTTTTAGGAAAGTCCTTCATGGTCTCAGAGGTTCATGTGTCGAGTGCAAGAGGACAAAATGACTGCTCTAATGTCCCTTCTGTAAACGTCTGTCAACCATATATTTAAAGGGAAGTTTGTTATAGCTAATGAAGAAGATAGTAGTGGAGATCCATTGCTTTTTCAAAACCTTTGTTTATGCCACTCTTCTAGATATATACCCTTCTGCGAAACTGAAGAGACCTCTGTATTAAAGTATCACTTGTAGCTGATTCTCGCTGAATTAAATGGCAATTATTTGAACAAGCTTTTTTCAGGAGGAACCATGATGTAAGCAGAGACAATAACAAAGCATTTCAGAAAAGGAGAAAAAGAGAAGTAGAGGTTTAGTTTGCTTTCAGTCACTTTTTAACATTCATTAAATTCTTACTCATTAATATTCACATAATTAGGCCTGTTGATATCATTTCCCTTGTATCCTGGAATGACTGGAAAGGACCTCCAGGATCACCAGGTCCAGCCCTCATCCCAACATCTCCCTAACCCCTCAACCATGGCCTCAAATGCTATAGCTATTAAGTTTTTTAAACACCACTAGGGATGGTGACTCCACCACATCCCTGGGCAGCCTATTGCAGTGGCCAGCCACTCAATCTAAACTTCCCCTGACACAGCATGAGGCCAGTTCCCCTTGTCCTATCGTTAGTAATTTGGGAGAAGACACCAGCATCAGCCTTTCAGGTAGTTGTAGAGAGCAACTCTACAGCCTCCTCTTCTTTTACTGCCTCATCCTTTTTATTCCCATGGCCTTCCCATTAATTTCTAACTTTCTTTGTTACTTCCCCCCCCATCCAAACCATGCTTTGTCCTCCTGTGCTGCCTCAGTCTTACTACACCATCCCAACTGCCCTAGTCTGTTTGCTCAGCAGACAGGATTTTAAACGTACTGTTTCCTTGGAGGGGCTTGTAGCCTCAGCAGAGCACTACAGGCACCATCTGTTCCCACCCTCTCCTTGGCCAGTTATGATCTCCTGCCTAGCTCTTCTCTGCCTCCCTTCTTCCTGACCTTCCTTCCTGCTGTCTTGAAGCATCATTTTGGAAAATTTTGCTAGATCAGAGCCCGCATAACCACTAGTGCTTATAAACAGCATCCTCCTTTGACCCTTCTCTTCCTGTGAGAGGAAGATTCCCCATCTCTCACACTCATTTGTTGCTTCTGGTCCAAAATCCAACTGTAAATTCCTCAGAGCAGAGCCTTTTCCTTCCGTCTGCCTTTACCACCAGGCGTAACAGTGCCTGGCTGGTATCACTAAGTACCACAGCTATACAAATAAATAAGAATAGTTCTGATTATACACTTAAAGTTCTCATCTGAAATAATTTACATGTTAGTCACAAGTGGTTATGCTGTTTATAATTCGTATTGTATTTTATGACTGCTAGTTTTTAACTGTTGTGTAATTTGGATTTACTTGCAGTTCTCATGGGATAAAGAATATTATTGAACAGAAAAGGAATGAACTATACTCAGAGTTAGCCGTAGGGTGCTATCATTTAAAAGAGAACTAGTGGAATACTACGTGAGAAAATGTGCAGGATCCATTATAGTTGTTAATGAGTGCAATATTCAGATTGGTGACTTAATTTTTAGATCATATTTCTGT
This sequence comes from Upupa epops, assembly GCA_013397515.1. Lineage (NCBI taxonomy): Eukaryota > Metazoa > Chordata > Aves > Bucerotiformes > Upupidae > Upupa > Upupa epops. The sequence continues at coordinate 369,653 of VZRI01001196.1, read as the reverse complement.
GGTGCCCTCAGGTAGAACAAGCTTCATACATAAAAACTGAATCAGAAGGTATGTATTTATACTCAGTCATGCAAAAAATGCATAATTGCTTTCTCATGTTGTTTATTCATTTGCTCTTTTTATTTTTTAATGACACAGCATTCAGACAGTACTATTTGAAGGGCACTATGATAACGGCCTACTTGCAGGTACCACTTCTGAACCCATGGCAGTAACCTTTGCCGCAGCTTGATATTTATTCGCAGCTACGGACTGTCGCTGTGTTTCAGCTACCACTAGAGCATCATTTTTTGATCTGGCCAGCAGCTTTTTTGAAATAGTCACTATTTCCTTCCTCAGGCAAGGTGGCAGATTGGTGATATTTTAAACTCCCTTTGGCTAAGAGACAAGTCCCGCAGTCCTTATTTTTACAAGCAGACTTGACTGATGTAAGCAAGACCTATCCTGCAGGGGCCACACCCAGGAATAATTGTCAGAAATGGCGTTATACACTGATTTCTGACTTTACAAAATGTGATTTCTTTTTTCTACCATCTTCTTTCTAAAATGTGAACGGATTTTCAGCTTTTTAAGAAGCCGCATATGACAATGGAGTGCATTTTAAATCATGCAGCCTCATCTGCAGATTGAATCTGAACAGCTCTGCAAATATACATAGATAGGAATACGCAATCAAAAGAATCTGCCTGGCCTTCCAGATTGTGCACCTTCCTTTTTAGTAGTGTTTTTTTAATCTCTTACGACTAGAGTGTCACTTTTTAAATGAATTTGAATAACTCGCCCAGGAGACATTCTAATCCAATCGTGTATTGTGATGATACCAGTTGGATGTTATCCTATTAGGCACTCACTGTAAATAAGGGATTTTCCACTGACTTTTAAATCCTTGATTAATGAGAATGCTCGAAGCAGTGTCCTGTAAATTAGCCATAGTGCTAGCAACAATTGCAATTCACTTAGGAGAACTGATTTGTTCTAAATCTCCCCATCCAAATTAAAAAGCATGAGGAAAAGATAATGTGCAGCAAGTAAAACATATTACTCTATCTTGCATTATTTATCTGTACCCTGTAGCTATCTGAGATCCTTAAGTCTAAATCCTTCTCTCTGTTCAGGTAAGTTCCTGTCAGTAAGAGCTCTTCTGGAGAAAGACTTTGGTAGCTGGCCCATATTCTCTAGCTTACATATTCTTGATATTCCCTAGTGTTCTAGCTAATTCTTAATCTTATTTTACATTGCGTTAGGCAGTCCAATGGCTTTCATCTGTAGCTTGGTCCCTGCCATGTTACTTGCCTTTCACAGCTGCTTTGCCACCTTCTGCTGAAAATATGTATGAGTAGCAAGAGAGAGTTATTTAGATTTGAAGAAAGGACAGAACAGGGGGAGGTTGTGACACATCTGTTAATTGATACTTAAACTGGAATTTTTCCTGACCTATTTTTCTGAAGAAAACATTTTTCACATAATCTTTCCACTTCCCTTCTTGTTCAGATAGCGATACTTGATTTATTGCTTGCAGCAAAATTAGTTTTATATCTGGTATTGGCCTTGAAATATACATTATTTCCTTTAAATCTCTGAGACGTTAATGAGTTCTTTCTTGACATGCTATATATTCAAGTTTATTTAAGGTACTATTCATTACTGTCCCCATAATCTGCATGTATTTTTATCAGTCAGCAACATTCCTTTGTTCTTGTAGAAGTGTGAATACCCTTTCTGTAGGTTGGAATTAGTGTCACTTTATCCACACAGTTTTCATACTCCTTCTAAGTGAGCCAAGTATCTCTCATACATGAAGATATTTAAAGCGTATGATTTTCCACAGTTATTGTCTGGTGATTTTGAGTGCACTGCAAACTGTACGAAAAATAGGTACTTAAAGGCTGACCCTAGCACGCTGTATCAAGAGTAACCAGAGACACTGCAGTAATCCTGTATATCTAACCGATCATTTCACCTCCGTTTGCTCTAGTTACAAAGGCTACTCATATCAAAGCACCCTTAAAAAAAATCTCGGAGACCACCGTGTCATGCCGAAACTACCATGTATGCTAGTGAACTCCTCTGTTTCGTGGTATTTGTGTACAACTTCCCAGTGAGCAGTAAATGTTTGCAATCATAAAGCTGTAGGCTTCTCCAGAAGGGAAAAATGGCTCTGTGGTTTTACTGGCCAAGGTGAAACTGTTTGGGAGATGCATGATTGGTTTTTTATACTTACTAATACTTTCTCATGCTTACTAGTTGTGGGTTTTACAGTACACAGGTAACTTTTGTAAGCGCAGGCCTTATTGGTTACCTAGTTGTTTATTTTTTCCTTATACTTTAGGAAAATCTTAAGTGCTTTTCTGCACAGACAGTACATTACCAATTTTCAAGCTTAAATGGTTGTATTCTGGAGAAAAGTAATGGACATTAGAAATTCAAGATGATGTTTGTAGGTGGCTTTTCTCATCTGTTACTCCTCTTGTCAGAAAGAATGGATGAGAATACCTTAGATTTTGGGTTTTTTTAGTTCTCATTGCAAATCTGCCAGCTAATTTTTGCAGCTTTACTGATTTGCTTAGTGGTTTCTCCCACCTGCGAATTTTCTCAGCTATAAGGAAAAGTAATTTTTGTGATGATGGCACCAAACTGTGACATAACATAGCTGTTATCTATAGCCTTTTTGATTACCTTTAGCAAGTTACTTCATTCTTTTATGCTTCAGTCTTCTACATGTGCAATATTATTATAATAGGCTTTTCTTTGTTATGCTTCATATATTAATGAATGTACTCCTGCATCACCTTGCTACTTCACAGAAGTGCTGAAAACATATATTCATTAATATTCCTGAAGGATGACAAAGAAAAGCCTATTACTGCAATATGTTTTGCTTTAAAACTTCAGTTAGAATAATAATGATAAACAACATTGCTTAGGTTTTGGTCCCACTGTACAGAAAGAACATTTGTTACCGGTTCAGACTTAAACTAATGAAGGAAAACTCTGATGTATTTTATGTCCCTCGCCTGTACTCAACAGAGAGGAAAAAGATACTTCATATTCACTGAAATGGGTTGTATCTCCTCGTTGGCTTATGTATCATACAGGAATACTTTATCCCCTTGTTTCAATATAATGAAGTCTTTTTATTCTCTCCATGTATTTCCTTCAGTGAGGTGAACAGAAGCTTCAAATGGACAGTTATGAAACATCTCGCTTGTAGAAAAAGCTTCTTCCTAACCTCATTCATTAGTAATTGCTTGAGAAATGACCAGGAGCATGACAGTTTATATTTGGCTTCTATTATTTCCCCTAATAACTGTGGATGTTCTTATTACATTTCTAAATGACCGTTCTCAGAGGTGGCTTGAACAGGAGGTATTCATTTTGTCAGATTCAGATTGATTGCCTCAGTGTTTCATTGAATATCTCCTGCTTCTTGCGCTGTAAGAAGCGGTAGATAGGAATGCCCAGTTTCTTTTCCTTGTGATGTGTGGTATCATGCATCCCCTTGTTTGTCTTGGCTTGATTTATTTGATTTCTTTAAACAAAGGATTTATCAAGCTCATTTTGGACAGATGTTCCTAGAAGCCCTTCGACCTAAACACAGCACTCAGGCAATACATAACTGCTTTAAGAAAATAAGATGTTTTCACTTACCTCAGAAAGTAGGATGACATTTTCTAACACTCGTACACTCATTACCGTTTTCTTTCCTTGACTTTCATTTCATTAAATAGCTTTCAATTCACTGAGAGTCACATTTGCTTCTTTCCATCTTTTTATTTTATTTTTTTTTTGGCTTTACGTCTGAGAAAGCCAGTGCAATTAACTGAGAAAACATCACATTTCTGATAGCTTTAGCAGTTGCAAGCAGTTCAATATTTTTACTTCTTTTTTTTTTAATGCTCTGAGTGTTTTCAGCAATATCATAATAGAGAGATTTGAGATAAAAAAGACATGTAGCCTCAAAATGCATATTCTACTCTTCTATTTTCTGTGTGTAATACAAAAAAAAACCCAAACCCCAGGGATTAAAATGTTTAAGTGTCTGCACTGGATATCTAACACAGTTCTTCTAAAACTGACAAGTGTGAATTGAAAAGAGAAGCCCCATTAAAACAGAGTCGGACAGTGTCACTGTGCCATTACATATTACAAGGCTGGAATGCTTTAGGCCTTGCAGAAATCTGAACAAGAAAAGAAATGCCAATAAGAACCTTCCAGCATGTTCAATCAAACTAAATTAGATCTACTTGACTTTTCTTTTTCTCTTTGCAGACCACTGATGACATCCTGGTGGCCTCAGCTGAATGTCCTAGTGATGATGAGGACATCGATCCCTGTGAGCCAAGCTCAGGTGGGTTAGGTTAGTCAACTTTTTTTATTACTTTCTTTAATTTCATATTTGCATGCTTCAGTCCCCCAGGATCCCATCTAGCGGGACAGTCCTTCCTTACAGGGCAGGGAGAAGTTGAGTTGGCGCCTTTATACACATGGCAGTGTCAGCAAAGAGGGAGAGTTTGCTATAGGTTTTTCAGACAAAGGATGGGAGCACACTGGTAGTCATGATCTGAGCAAGGTTATAACTTGATTGTTATAACCTGAGGTTGTAACAGACCTGAGGCTGGACTGGAAGGGCATTCTAGGGCCCTACAGCCATGTTATCATGATAATGATGCCACCCAGAAGGGACCTGGACAGGCTTGAGATGTGGGCGAGTGCCAACCTCATGAGATTCAACACGGCCAAGTGCAAGGTCCTGCACCTGGGTCAAGGCAGTCTCAGGCACAAATACAGGCTGGGTGGGGAACAAACTGTGAGCAGCCTTGACGAGAAGGACTTGAGGATGTTGGTCAACAAAAACTCAACGTGAGCCAGCAATGTTCGCTTGCAGCCCAGAAAGCCAACTGCATGCTGGGCTGCATCAAAGGAAGTGTGACCAGTAGGTTGTGGGAGGTGATGCTCCCCCTCTGTTCTGCTCTTGTGAGACCCCATCTGCATACTGCATCCAGTGCTGGAGGCCCCAACACAGGAAAGATATTGAACTGTTGGAACGTGTCCAGAGAAGGGCCACGAGGATGAGTGGATAGCTGGAGCACCTCTGCTACAGGGAGAGGCTGAGAGCATTGGAGCTGTTCAGCCTGGAGAAGAGGAGACTCTGCGGAGATCTTAGAGCAGCCTTCCAGTACCTGAAAGGGCTAGTGGAAAGCTAGGGAGAGGCTGTTTCCAAGGGCTTGGAGTGGTAGGACTAGGGGTAACGGTTTCAAGCTGGAAGAAGGGAGGTTTAGACTGGAAGTCAGGAGGAAGTTCTTCATGATGAGGGTGCTGAGACACTGGAAGAGGTTGCCCAGGGAGGTTGTGGCTGCCCCCTCCCTGGAAGTGTTCAAGGCCAGATTGGCTGGGACCTTGAGCACCCTGGTCTAGTGAGGGGTGTCCCTGCTGATTGCAAAGGGGTTATAACTAGATGATCTTTAAGGTCCCTTCCAATCTGAATCATTCTATGATGATAAAGAAGGCTCAGCTCTAGGTGAAACATGTTGCAATTGTTAGTGCCTTAAGTACTTCTCCCAATTAAGACAAAAGTACCATAATTCAAATGTCATATTATGTCAGTAGGGTTCATTTTGCATTATGGTTTATGGTGTGAAATGCTGAAAACATAGAACACAACAGTCACACGTCTCCATTTTTAATGGCTTTTTCTGTTTTTAATGGACTTTTCTGTTCTGATTAGAAATTATGTTTGCTTTCTGCTATTTTCAGTGGAGCAAAAACTTGTAGTGTCTAGATCATGACTTTCCTACGACCACTAAATATTAGAAATTTGACGCTAATCTGTGTTATAATTTCCCCCTTACCTTTACATTCAATTAAATCCTGCCTACCTCCTGTAAAAATCCAAATGTTTATCACAGATGTGAAAGGAACATAGAAATTCACAATAGCAATCTGAGGAATTATAATGTTATAGACTTAAAAAAACTTCCTCATAGTCCAGTGAATTATTCCTGCTTGCTTTCTTTGCTTGGGTTAGCTTTCACCTTTTCTGAGAGAACAAGATGATGAAGGAAGTAGAACCCCTCCCTTATGAGGAAAGGTTGAGAGAGCTGGGTCTCTTTAGCTTGGAGGAGGCTGAGGGGTGACCTCATCAATGTCTATAAATATGTGAGGGGTGGGTGTCAGGAGGATGGAGCCAGGCTCTTCTCAAGGTCATCTGGTGATAGGACAAGGGGCAATGGGTGCAAGCCGGAACAGAGGAGGTTCCATATAAATATCAGCAGGAACTTCTTCCCAATGAGGGTAATGGAGCATTGAAACAGGCTGCCCAGGGGGATTGTGAAGTCTCCTTCTCTGGAGATGCTCAAGATCTGCCTGGATGTGTTCCTGTGTGACTTGGTCTAGGTGATCCTGCTGTGGCAGGGGGATTGGACTAGATGATCTTTTGAGGTCTCTTCCAATCCCTAATGATTCTATGAAACTATACGTGTCTCAGTTTTTCTTACTTGAAAACTGTGCTAT
>VZRI01001196.1:303018-362371 GCA_013397515.1 Upupa epops | reverse complement strand
GCACAACCACTGAGCTGGTGTGTGCGAGGATGGAGGGAGTGAAATGAAGCTTTGTTACAGAATGGCTTAGGCCATGTTTCTGTATTTTAGAGACAAGGATATGAAGTGATAGGACAAGGGGCAATGGGTACAAGCTGGAACACAGGAGGTTCCATAGAAATATCAGCAATTACCAGTTAGGTAATAGAAATATCAGTTAATTATCAGTGAGGGTAACAGAGCATTGGAACAGGCTGTCCAGAGGGGTTGCGGAGTTGCCTCTGGAGATGTTCAAGACCCACTGGTTGTGTTCCTGTGCAACTTGGTCTAGGTAATCCTGTTGTGACAGGGGGATTGGAGTAGATGATCTTTAGAGGTCCCTTCCAATCCCTAATGATTCTGATTCTATGTCATGCGGGGCAGTTTCAAGTGCCTGTGCAAATCCATGTAGATGGTGTCAGTTGCTCTTACCTTATCCATGAGTACTGTAACTGTTGTGGAAAGCCAGACATGTTCTGCCCTTAGTGAAGCCACGTTCGCTGTCACTAGTCACCTCTCTGATTTCCCTGTGCCATAGTGTGGTTTCCAGAAAGATCTGATCCATGATCTTGTTAGGCGCTGAGGGGTGAGTCTGAGTGCTCTGTAGTTTCCTCAGTCATCTTTATTTGCTTTTGGAAAAAAGGGGGGGGTCCCTTTTGCAGTCCACAGGAATATCACTAAACTGTCATGATTTCTCAAATATTATGGATACTGGCTTAGTGACTGCATCCACCAGTTCCCTCAGAACCCTTGGGTGAATCTCATCAGGTCTCATGGACGTAGGAGACTATGAGACTTTATGTAGTCTCAAACCTGATCAGCCCCTACTGCAGGCAGTGCTCCCTTCTCCCAGTACCAGCCTACCAGCCTTTGACTTCTGTGACCTGGGTGGCCTGGTTTGAGAGCTTTTCAGTGAAGATTGGAGAGGGGGGAATAATCATTGAGCATCTGAGCTTTCTCCATATCCTGGCTTACCAGGTCACCTCTCCTTTCAGAAGGGGTTCATATTTTGCCTTGTTTTCTTTTTCACACCAATACACCTATAGAATCTTTCATTGTTGCCCTTGATGTCCCTGGCCAGAATTAATTCTATGTGGGTTTCAGCTTCCCTAACCCTTTTCCTTCACAGACAATGCCTCTATGTTCCTCCTAGATTAGCTGTCTTCCCTTCCACCTTCTGTAGGCTTCCTCTTGTGTATTAAGCTTGTCAAGGTGTTCCTTCCATGTCCACACAGGACTCCTGGCATTTTTGCCCAAGTTTCTTTCTGTAGGGATGCAGTGCTCTTGAGCTTGGGGGAGGTGATCCTTCTGACAGGTGATAATTTCTGTCCAAACAATCATCTCAAAGGGGAATGTGAATCATAGAGTCATTTAAGTTGGAAAAAAACATTTAAGATAATTGAGTCCAACAATCAGTCTACCAAACCCATCATGTTCTTAAGCTCCATATCTACGTGACTCTTAAACACATCCAGGGAGGATTAGTCTTCCTGCAAAACATTTCCATTAGCTTTACATCCTGGTGTTTATCTTTCCTTTTATAGCTGATCATTCATCACCCAGAATGGTTTTACTGTTTCATTCCTTGGATCACGACTGCTCCTGCTTCTAAAAAAACAAAAAGAGGTTGGCACAGGAATTAGATTCTTCATGATTCCAGTTGTCTGGATCATTTTATCTGTCATTCTTCACATCAAAATATGGTTTATCCTCCCACTCTCCTAAAAGCTAATAGTTTGCCTCCCTTTTCACTGGCCTCGTCCTTTTCTCATATTTAAAATAACATGAAACGAAGGGGTTGCTGAAGTCATGATTTCTGTCATAACTGTGTCTGTGTCAGCTGTTTCAGTATTGGTCATGTAGTCTTGCTCCATGAATAGTCCAGTGGACACTACTCTATCCCAATTAAACTCCAATCTCCATGTGGATTTGGGCTACTAACAGCAGTGTGAAACTTATGGGAGAGAGGCGTTATATCGTTGACAGTGACAGCTTAATGATTTTCTTGGTTTCTTTTCCTTTGGGATAAACAATACAAAAGGATATGTTCCTCCATTTAAATTCCTCCCATGGTTGAGGTCAGCTAATTTTCCTTAACCCTTTTCACAAACCAGAGTTGCTCCTTCTCCACAGCCACTCCTCAACATCGTGACTAATGCTGGTGAAGTTCTGGTGTTTCAACAGATCCTTCTAGGAGGCAGAGTACATGGGAAAATTTACTATTTTGATTTCACCTTGGAGGCTGTAGTGTGAGGTCCTATTAGGTTTCTTCTCTGGCTGCCTGATGGTCAGTCAGCAAAGGGATACACCCCAGCACATGGTGTTATGCTCTCAGAGCTCTCAGCTCACTTCTTTTCTAGCATTCAAAGGATGGCCAGAGGCCATTCAGTTTTAGCAGCAGAGCCATAACCGTTCATTTCCGTGATGACTGTCCATAATATGCCTATTTCTAATGAAAGTTCTCAGCTCAAAATTAGATCCTATTCAACAAACAGCTTGAAAATGGTAAACCTATAAATCATAGAAAATACTGATTATCTAGATTTTACTGATTAGCAAAATTTATGCTTAAAGTAAGGCTTCTTTTCTTGGATAAATAGGTTGCAGTTTGTCGCGGCTAACAAGTCTTGGTGTGCCCCCACCAGCTTCGCTTTCCGTGCACCTGTCTTCTAAATAATAAATGGAAAGATGCAATTTGCAACAAATTTCATATGGGACATAAAAACGTAGAGCTGCTAAGCAGCAATCCCATCAACTTGTCTGGAACATAAAGTCACAGAAATTATAATTGCAGATTTCATTGTGGTATACAGACTGCTAAATGCGCCGTAATTGGGTGAAGTCATAACAAATTTATTAGCATGCAAAACTTAGTCAACATATTTTTTGTTCTTTGTTTCATATAGTAGGGCAACACATACTGCTTTCACAGTCTCTCCACGTTCTCCTCTTCTACGCTAAATACTAGTAACAACACCAAGAATGATGATGATGATGGTAATAATAATAAAAATAAATAATAGTTCATGTTTCCTCAGCTTCCTGACACAGAGGACATCATAAAACCTTTGCATTGTGTAGACAGGCTATGAAAAATGTTAGTTAATACCAATGAAAAGAAAAAAGGACCTGGGCTGATTTACTGATTTTACGCAGAGTCGTAAAGCTGCAGGTGAACAAAATGCCCTTCTGCACATTAGGACTGCTGTTCCAGCCTTTCCTGAGCTCTGTATACAGCTCTGATTTCTGCTGAGTTTCAGTGAGCATTTGTCCTACACATTATGTTCTGGTTACGCTGGGTTGGTATTTTATTTGTTGGCTATTATCTAGCCACTTCTGGAGCTATTGAAGTGTTCCAAAATGTAAGAGGTCCAAACTGGGTCAAACGAAGTGAAATTATTGAGTTTAATGGGAGGGAAATCCAGACCAGGCACAAAGTCTTATGGTTGTAGCATACACATGAATTGTTCTTTCCCTGCAAGTTGTAGTTAAATCCTTCTCAAACCCAGGATGCGATAAAGGTTTAAGTTAGGTTCTGTCGGTAAACAGAGTAAGAGTAGTCAGAACAGAATTCAGTGATATAGGTCAACTGGTTGCATTAGTTACCTTTCCTACCCCTGATTCTCGCTTTTGAGGGAGAAATCAGAAATTATTTTCCTACATTTAAGTGAGGGTTGATAATAGGGTTGATGTTTATGGACTTTGAGCACTTGTTGAGTTTCCTGCATGTTGGTCAGGTTCCTTGCATTGCAGAAAAAGGCTGGCAGTGGTTAGAAATCTGTAAAGCACCAGTATCTCCATGACAGAGTGAACAAGCCACTACTTGCAATGACACTTACAGTTGAGTCACTGCTTTGCGGAAGGCTTTGTCCTGCAAGTGGAACAGTGTGGACTTTGCATGCAGATTGCTTCCTGCATATGAATGTCCCGTGCTCGATGATAACAGGTATTGAGTAGATGGACATGGCAGGGAATCATACGTTCTCAAGCACTTTATGATGCTTCAGGTTTGGTCCCAGCAGTGGTACCTCTTTTCTGTAATGAGCAGAGCTGTGAAATATGGACTGCAAATGATTTATGCTCATTATTACAACTCATGGTCTTCCTGTCACAAATTATTGCACTGTATTCATGGTGCATCTGGCAGCAAGATACCGTTGCAGTAGGAGGCAAAGTGACTCATATAATTTATACATCACTGCAAGCATCCTATTTAATGCACTTCATGGAATTCGTTGTGTAAGGAGCTGAAACAAAGTAAACTAAAATTACAGTTAGTTCATAGGGCTTCTGTGTTCATTACGGCTCAAGACATAAAGGGAATATTTGTGCCTCAGTCCAATTATCCTGTAGTTCTATATACTTCTAGCATTCCAATCACTGGATTGTTTTGAATCAACCTTTTAAAATGCTTAGTTGTAATACATATAGAAGTGTCTCAATGAGTCGCTATAGGGTGAAAAATATGGTTTCTTTACAAACTTTCTGAAGCACTCGTTGTGTCTGTACATAAAGGAACGGAGGGGCTTTGGATATACAGTAATTTTCCTACAACTGAAGTTAAAATAGTTGTTAAGGTTATTTATTTTTTTAATCATAAAACCCACCCAAAGCAATACAAAGCAAATGCTGCATTTCCCCATAACATTTTATTGCAAAACAAACCACTCTGTCAGTAGACTGAGCTCTTGGTGTCTGTCACTGTGAATTACGAATATGACATCTCTCGTTTGAATCCGATCAGAAATATTCTTTTCCTAAATTATCTGAGAAAATGAGGTTAGAAATGAAGACTGTTGTACCCTTGTACACACTGTACCTACCAGAAAGCAGAATACGGATGGAAAGTGAAGAGCCGGCTCTTTTCCTGAGCGTAATGGTTTTCTATCACTCTAGTATCAGCAGCTAACTGTGCTTTAAAACTGGTAAGAAATATCAACATCAAGTTGCTCTAAACTGTACAAATCCTATCTGCTACCTCACACAAGATCTTCTTCACTGGAGTGTAAATGACGAATGGTTTTCTTTGTGTGTGAACTTTGAGATTACATTCGTATTCCACTCAAAATCTTGCTGAAGTTAGACACTCTCTCCTCTGCATGTGTTTAAGAATGGCAGATATTCATTATATAAAAACTGGGATGATGATGATGACTATTGGTATGGCAGTAGCTACTATGGCTCTACTTCATACTTCAGATACATGCAGGCAACGTGAAAAGACAGTTCTTGATCAGAGAAGTTTATTAGGTGATGATTATTAGAACTGCTGTTAGGTGTTCAGTGGCTTGGCATTTTTACAGCAGAGACAAAACCAGAAGGCAGCGTTTCTGGTAGTTGGAAGAAATGTACTCATTCTGTAAACAATAATTCAACAAAGTGGCTACATTATCCAGCCCTCCTGAAGGAGTGGCCCATGAAAAAAGACTGTTATTTGCTTTTAAAGATGTAAAACACATCACTCAGTTACAAACACATGTGAATGATATGTTTCATGCCCACTGACTTTGGCAGAACTCCTTGGATTTTCCTGTTCTTGTAGGCATCATTGATGATAAAACATCCATGAGTATCATGTCCTTACTTTCAGGTGTCGAGAGGATATGTTACTCAATCAGAGGGAAGTGCACAATCTCCACATGAGATGATGATGAGAGGAAGTGAATGGAGAGCAGATTAGAGCTAAGAGTTACAGTTCTCTAGGCTGGGTGGAGGAGACCAGCTGTCTGCTCTCACTCAGCACACACCAAAGCGAAGGAATTGTTCAAGACTATCTATGTGCCAGACTGCACGTAGATTGTTGACTTAAACAAAAGAGTTGTTCTAGTTTGTTTGAAATTAGATGGTGTGTCTCTGGAGCCTTGATTAATGCAAGCCCATTGTGTTGCTTGAGCAACGCTTCATTCTGGTTTGTTTTGCTCTATGTAGTGCATATATTTCCTTGCATACTGTACTGTGAACGTTGGCAATACTGGAAGCCTTTCTTGTTACTTTGTCATGCATATGCATTGATTTTCCTCCTTTTTTTAATGGAAAAACTCCTTTCCCCAGGAGTATTTATCATTGTTTTTAAAGGCAGGGTAGAAGAAGAAATACAACACCTTAGAAATGTTTGAAAAGGTTTATAGCCAAAATACTAGCCTGAGTTAACATTGTATTGTGTTGTATTGTATTGGGCCAAGTCTTTCTCAGGCTAAATTTACAACTGTAAACTGTATGGGACATTTGCTTTACCGCTGCTGCCTGAAGGTAAGACCACACAGAAACATGAGGGGCTGAGGCAGCCACCCCTAGCAAACAGGGAAATTACAGTTATACCAAGGAAGTAGGAAGCTGCATGCAAGACACAGGGCAGCGGCCAGAGCTTTGTCTCTGAGAGTTAAAACAGCCTAGGACACTGTCTATTCCAGCTCAGGTTTTCTGAATCCATACTGGGGAATTACTGTGTGCAAACAAGCCCTTGTGCTTCTAGCTAGCCATTTGCAATACCTGATAAATTCAATTAATCTGGTGTTACAAAGTAGTTGGCGTGTGCCTGCTGCAGTTTATCAGCTAAGGGCCATGTGAGCAGGCTGCTGCCACAGAACAGTGCTGCCAGACAAAGGAGAAAAGGGCAAATGGTAAACTTCTTGCTGGGTTTTATTTCTAGCAATCAGTACAGCAGGAATTTTCATTTTCTCACGTACCTAGTAGTACAGCCTTTGCTGCTAATTTTCAGCCCCTTGCAAACACCTAATCTAAAATGGAGGAGACACTGGGGTAGGGTGGGGGGGTTATTGCATGACTAGTCATTTGACAGTTTAAGAAGGGGCAGGTGATTACTGACAAGTTGGAGAATTAGGTGTTCTCAAAGGATATTGCTCATAAATGGAAGCAAGGAATATTCAAGGTAAAAGTAACCTGTAATGAGGGTGCATGTACCTGAAATAGCATAACCTTAGGCGGTCTCCTCCTAGCTATATAAAGATCTGAATGAAACCTTGTTATGCTGTGTTGAGATGCTATTCTGGCTCATAGGTTTCAAAACCAGCAGTTCATCTGAGGTTAGGAGATGTGGTCTGCAGTGGGGACTTTGACAGGGTCAAGGGTTTATCCTGATATGAAATTAAACAACTAATTTAGTGAATGTTGCTAATGGTGGTTTTGAAAGCCACTTACAAATTGCAAGCAAAACCCAAACGTTTACTCAATCTGGGAAAAAACAAGACACATTTAATTCACCCCATGAAACCCCAACACGAGATAATTCACGTGTTTTCACATAACTGGGCCAAACTCCTGTCTCCACCCCCTCAAATGGGAGAGGTGTTCAGCAGTTCTTACTCCTTGTGGAAACACAGAGTCCATTCAGTTTATGCATAGAGCCCTCAGCATCAGCATTTTAAAGTCCAGTACCCTGTGCCACCTGCTTCCAAGACAGTTCTCCATGTCCAGTGCACTGATTCCTACAGCCATCTTGCCTCTCCATTGCAGCAAACAAAGCAGCTCTGATGAAACCATCCTTCTGCTGGGCCTTAAGGTACCACGCTCTCTCTCTCCATTCACTGCTATGACAGACAGTTTAAGTGTAACCTGGCTTAAGCAGTCGATTCTCTTCTAGGTACAGCACATGTTACAAGTGTCCCCTTTTAAAAATTAAGAAAAGGAATAAATAAAAGGAATGATGAAAGCAGTGAAAACATGAAAATCATATTCCAGTGTCAAGGCTGTATAGATAACTCGAGCTTTTTGCTTTATTTTAACATCAGAGACTCCAGGATTGTTTTATAGAATATGAGAAGCACAGTAAAACAAGGTGGTTGTAATGATTTTATCATAAGACAAAGAACATTAATTAGGCATAATGTATATGAATCTTCTCTTGCCACACCCAGAGAAGCCTTGAAGGTCTCCTTGAGAAGGTCTTGACAGTAATACAATCCAGGCTAAACGTTTGGAGCTGTATCTGCAAGTTGCATGCACGCCATGATTTAGCAGTGTAGTTTGGTGTCTGTAGTGGTCCCATCGCCAGTGTGTGTGTGTGCATGCATATTCTGGATGTCTTGACAGCCTGGCCCCTTCTTTTCACAGCCATGTTATCAATTTTACCAGTAATGTATCTGACTTGACAAGAGTTTTTAAAGCAAATTGAATGCAGTGTGCTTTCAGCTCCGACATTCAAAACATTATAGAATGTTTGTGGCACAGACATTTATCTCTTCATGTAGTAGCTTCTTACTGAGGGAAGACAGTCAGGAAATCACCCACAGTTGCAAAGATGAATGTGGGTGTCTGCACCTCCACCTCGCTTCATGAACAAGAATCATTCCTTACTCTGCAGGCCAAGCCATCACTTTCCTGTCTCATTTACAACTGCATTTTGGTGTTGCAAAAAACAGGTTGCTAGATGAGGTGGTTTGGAGGTTTTTTCCTTTTCTTAAAATGACATTGTGATGATTAAAATGGCAAGCAATGACACTTTGGTTCTGCCACGCTCACTAGCCAAGCTTTCCCTGAATTCTGTGGGGCCCAGATTCCTCTATTGCAAACACTTCAGGGTTTGGGTGCAGTGAAGCTAATCCTGTTAGCTGCCACCAGACAACTGTTTCCTGGCCTTTTTGTACCCCACCACTGGTGTTGATCTGCGTCTTTAGGGCGCTACAACTGCAGGCACCTAACTGAGCATGAGATGCAGATTCAGCTGTCTGAACTGGTTCTCTATAATAAAAGCAGCTTAGCTCTTGCTTGAAAACGTGCTGTCAGTAGTGTAGTATTTGTGGTTTATTTCCTTAGCTTATTTTCTTTCCCATTTCAGAATACTTCAGTTTAAACTCTACACTACCCGTTGCCTCTGATGATCAGTCAGAAATTTCTGAAGCCAAGTAACAAATTACCAAAGATTTCCCAGACCCACGCACACAAAACTGGCACAAATTGCTCTAGGAGGAAGCAGTGCTGCAAAGGTGAAGGACAAAGGTAGAAGTGAGGAGATTCAGGAGTGACAGCTGAACTGATGCAAGGATAAAGGATCCTTATCCAGAAGGAAGGACTACCAAAAGGGTGGCAATAAATCATAAAGTGATAAAATTTACTAATAAAAATTAAGAGACTGCTGGAAACATTAAGTGATGTATTGGTTTACATTTTTCATTTGTGCTCGAATTAAATCTAGTTTGTGAGAAATGGTTTCACAACAGCCTCTTGTTAAACCGTGTGAGAGAGTCCCTTCAGTTCTGCAGGGCAGCTTCACTGGTAAAACCCATTGATTTGGTATAGGCTATCAGCAGGCACTGTGCTACCATCAACCTGCCTCCCTGTGGACTTGTGTTGACATCTGTAAAAGATTAATACAACCTTTCCACCTCTCAACTACAGGAAAAATGCTGTTATTTGCAAAAACCTCCTGACCTAAGGAATTGGTAGGGTTTGTAAATGATTCAAAGTCAATATATTGCAAATCATTACACTTGGATATGAGCGCTCTATTCTGGGCAGAGACAACATTTAGCTTCTTAGCAAAACAACCCTTTTATCTGTGGATGGTTTGTCACTGCTAGGATATTTCTGTGAGTAGCCAGGTGATTTAAATGATGCTGTAGAGGTGTTTTAATGCATTGTGTCTTCCCTTCAAATTTCCATTTTATAGGAAGTGAAGGACCCAGGGGTGCACACCAGAGAGATACCTTAGTAATCTTTCTGAAACACATTAACACATTTCAATGTAGGTTATTTTCTTGTACCTTTAAACTCAGTAAGCACCTGACAGAGTCCTTTGAACGAATGCAGTGGTATGAGGTAAAGATGGCAGATGTGGCTACTCTGCTGACAAGCAGTACACCTGTCCATGACATCACAGTGGGTTATGTGTGCTGTCATAGTTCCTGTTGTCTTTGAATCAGGATGCCATTATTTTCCAGCTGGAAGAGGGAAGGTTTAGACTGGAAGTCAGAACGAAGTCCTTCATGATGCAGGTGGTGAGACACTGGAACAGGTTGCCCAGGGAGGTTGTGGCTGCCCCTTCCCTGGAAGTGTTCAAGGCCAGATTGGCTGGGACTTTGAGCAACCTGGTCTAGGGGAGGGGATGTCCCTGCTCATGGCAGGGGGGCTGGAACTAGATGATCTTTAGGGTCCCTTCCAACCTGAACCATTCTATGAACGTATGAATTATGAATGCAGAGTGTAGTGTACGTTCAGCAATGCAGCTAGTTCGGTGGTACTGCTTGCACAAGGATTACATTGTGGCTTTGGATACTGGGCTATAGCAGCCACAAATGGAAGCACCTCGAACTCCTTCCCTCCCATGGCTGCTCAGCCACTGGTGGACATCTCTTGGGAACCAGTTCTTCCCCCTGTCAGAAGCCATTTGAGGCTGAATAGGAAGGGAGCAGATGGAGATAGCCCATGGGAGGGAGCATGGTGGATTTGAACTTAGTCTCACACAAGTTTACAGCAGATCTTCATCCTGGTTTTGCAGTTGGGCTAGATCTATCCTGCCAGTTCAGCAGAGGATGCACTGAGACTTGTTTTCATATGTATTCATTGCAATGAGATGTTAAAATTGCAGTGAGCTCAGAAACCAACAATGCTCCAGGAAGTTGACCACAAACAGGTCTACAATGATAGCACACAGAGTGAAAATTAATATGTGTTCTGTAAATAATTGCCTTCATGCCTCACTGCAAAGGCAGTAGTTAAACATTCTTGTCTTGTGAGTAATTTCCTATTCACAGTTTGTGGGAAGGCATAAATGGAAAGTAAACAGGTTTGGGGTCCCTTTGTTGGCTTTTTTGTTTTGTTTTTACGTCTGCTAATTTCAATTCACAAACACTGTGGGAGCCTGCGATTCCAATTTTCTTTTCACAGTATTAATGAAAACCGGGCGCTGGAAATAGTTAGATTTTTTCCCTCTAAATTTTAAACTGCTTTGAAAGACAGTCCAGAATAACGACAACTTTCAGATCTGTTATTACACAACGTAAGATTGTGCTCAGTTGCTTTCATTTCATGGTAGAAGACTCTTTTAAAAATCTAAGCTGGTCTTTAAGTGAATCCAAATGGCTGCTTGCGTACTGTTGAGAGGAAAAGTTGTACATCATATAAGATGTTTTAAGAGGGGATCATTGCACTACAAGGTTAATTTTCCTGCTGGACAATGGCTTCAAGCTCTGTGTGCATATTGGTCATGCTGTGTGCATTGGTATACATGCATTTTAGTTGATGTACCTTTTTGAGGGTTGGAGGTCCAATCTCTCCTGGATCTTTCCCAGACGCTACCATAAGTCCTAGCTCATCACTATCCCTTGTGTCTCCCCTATCACCCAGCCCACTGTTCCCTACCCCCACTGTCGAGCTAGCACACTGTTCTGTGAACATTGATAACCTTCTCCCAGGTTTGTCTCCTGTGAGCCTGGTTTTTCTCTCTTCCCCCTTCAAATCTAGTTTAAAGCTCTGCCAGTGAGTCCAGACAACTCACACGCATAAATCCTTCACCGTCTTTGAAAAGACAGGTGTATCCCATCTGCCACCAGCCGGCCTAGTGTCATGCAAGCCAACCCATGATCAAAAACACAAAGTCCTGCTGATGACACCAGGCTTTGAGCCAGGAATTGGTCTGGTGGGTTTCCTTCTTCTTTCTGGGTTAGTACCTGTAACTGGGAGGATAGATGAGAACACTGCCAGTGCTCCCGATTCCTTGTGTCTAGTTCTAGCTGAAGTCAACAACAGATAGTAACCTGAGGGCTGTTCAAGGGTAGGAAGCTTTCTTACCACATCCTTAAGCCAGGCTCTAGATAGACAGCAGGCAGAGCTCTCAGCACCCTTCCTCTGTTCCCTTTTAGGCACATTGCCCTACAACTGACAGCCCCCAACCTGTTTGCAGCACTGTGTTCAGTGGACAGCATCTAGTTCTGTAAGGCTTATTTTGATGGTGGGGAGTGCTGCCCAAACCCTAGCACCACGTGGGGCCAAATCTGGAGCAGCTGTGCCTTCCCATTAGGACTGTTTAAGTCTCTCACAGGAGCCAAGAGTCGCAGTCACCTCTGGGCATGGGTGAGCACATCCTTTTGGGAAGGGTCAGGAGCTTCATCCCTTACCGTTTTGTTCCCTGAGCATTTCTGTCACGTTCTTGCTGCTCTTGAAAAGGTGCCCTGGCATGGCAATCTGCTCTGGAGCTGTTCACTCCAGTGGCTTTGCTGAAATGGTGGCTACTCTTGGTCTCCGTTGAGATCATCTGTTATCCTTTACAATACTTCTTGTCTTGCAGGGGAAAAAATCCTGGTAAATTCCAATCTTGGTGAAAAAAGAGGCCCTACTTAAATAGAAGGCATTGCTATGGGTGGGGATTTACTTAGTTATACATAGATTTCAGAAGTGTAGCCTGGCCTTTTCCCAGGAGCTTTTCCCTCCCTGCCTCAGAATGAGACACTTGCTGTATAGCATTTGCTCAGTTAGCCTTTCCTGCCTAAAATGCTCACAAATAAATCCCTGTGCTTTGTAAAACTTCCCTGTTATTTCTTCCTCCTCCATTCATCTTGAGAGACCCTGCTAGGTTAAAAGTGTATTTGACTGTAGATGGAAGAAAAATAGGAAGAAGTTATTTCCCTTGCCGAACTGCTCCTTTTTTACAGAATCTCAAACAAATGCAACAACAGATGCTTTGAAAATGCTTTCAGCTTAAATAACGTTAACGTAGTGGTTGAATAGTCCTCAGACAGACGGGGTAAATGAGATAATTGTGAAAACATTCTTAAAAATAAAAGGATGCCATCAGGTGGAAGGAAGGAGCTTAGGTAACGTCGAAAAATAATCCTTACGTGGGGTTTTTTTGTAGGTTGCAATGCTAAAAGGTTGTTTCCTCTGTGCAGGCTGGAAAGTGTCATGTGGTAGACGTTAATTGTAAAGTCAGTTGATGGCATTTGGCCCAAATGTCTGTATTTTAAAGAGAAAGAGCAGCTGTTAGTCCATTGGGTATTGAAAGAGTTTATTCAGTTGCTTCCATTATTTCTCAGACAGAAATTAATTTCCTGAAATCACGTACAGGAAGATAAGACTTGGTCTCATTTTCATTCACTATGGAAATAATGAGTCTTTATTCTGCAACAGTGCATTGTCTCTTGTAAAACAATACATGACACCTTCTGTGCAAAAGAATTTCCATTTTCTACAATAGCTACAGTGAATAAGCACTGAAGCTACAGCAGTCACTGACTACTTTGGGATAGACAGCTTCCTAGCTGGTTGGCATCTACCCTGAAATGAGAAAAAAATCTTAGAGCCTTCTGAAGCTAAACTTTGAGATCTCTGGCATAGTAACAGTTGGTACCGGTTGTACCAATTCATAACTAGAACTTCCAGAGAGGAGAAAAGCTAAAAGCACTATTCAACCCAAGTAGCATTGTTCTTGAGTCTTTCTGTTGGTCCTCTGTTAATTCAGCCAAATCAAATGTCACCTTCCTTCAATCTGTGTGGGATAATTGCCAAGAAGTGGTGTTTCCACAGTAAAACACAAGTCACCAATAAATAAATGATGACTAATACCAAGGTAGGAGGGAAGTGGGGGGTTTGGGGGCTTTTGTGGCTTTTTTTACTGTGTTTTATTATTCATAGGCCAATTGTGGATGCCTGTAGCTGGCGGCTGCTTTTAATTCTTGTTGTCCAAACGTGTTGCAATATTTTGACCAGCACTGATCATTTGAGAGGTATTACCTCGAATGGAGCACTTTAAAATCATTATCTTTCTATTATGTATTTATAGTGTGAAAAAAACCAGTGACTGTGGGGCATTTTGTGCACCTTGAGCAAGAGACTGTAATAAACCGCTAGCTGTAGGCGTGGCCTGATAGAGCTGACATTATGAATAAAACTAGTGCTTAATAGTCCTCTTAGTTAATGGTTTTATTTTACTGACTGCATATTTAGCCATGCATAACGATTTAAACTGGTTTCTGTAAGCCAGCCTGGATGCTTAATGAGAGGGTTCTGCACTGCGCGGTGGGAAAGCCTGGTTCATTCACCACTCGTTTCTTGCTCCTGAGCTCAGCCAAGACTGGCAGTGCTGCAGGTACGCGGCCACTCAGGAGCGTGGAAATGCTGGCATAATCACAGGAATATCACACAGACCCAAGTCACTAGGTTTCCATCCATGACACTTGCTAAGATACACCTCAGGTTTTGCCACTTACAGCAATTCTATACAAAGGTCTTCCTCTCCTTCAAATTCCAATAAAGAGCAGAGATCATGGAAAATGCATAAGCACTGTTTGTGTTGTGAGCATTTAACCTGGAAATTCCTCTAGGAGTTAGGCTTTCATTCCACGTGGCTTTGCAAGGGAACAAAATGTGTCAGACAACACAATAGTTCCCATCAAGAAGACTTTATGTTCTGAAGACATAGGTCAGTTCAGTTCACATCACAACTGAAAAGATGAGGGTCTGGCCTGAGAGGTGTGTTCTTAGAAGGATGAGCACTTGCTCTGTGCAATTTGAGAGGCTTTTTCTGGGCATAAAGTGTTGCTTGAAGGAATGAGTGGTACTGGTGTCAATGATGAAAAAAGGGAATGAGAGAAGTTGTGTGAAAAAGTGCTCTAAAGTGTAGACTTATTCAAGGAGGACTCTGAATTAGAGCAAAGAAGGTACAGTTGAATAGCTCTCTAAAATTACTAAAAGTAAATATAATTTGGGAGATAAAAGCTAGAAGTAAAGGAGGAATTAAGAAGTTTGCTGAGGGAAGTCGAAGCAGAGCTGAGGATGCCTTACTTACAGCCAGTTGACTGGATGCTATCATTTATTGTTGGGGGAATTATTTCTTTGTCACTGACTCCTCAATAAGTACTGTAGTGTCATTTCTTATTCTTTACAAGAGAGAGGGGGCAGGTGGGGGGGGAGTGGGAGATCCTTTCCTCCCAGATGTTTGTGTTCTGGCATTTAAGTTGTGGCATGTGTATTATTTCAGATTATGAAGGCATTGTTATCTTGAGGACCACATTTGAAGAAATTATACCTTTGGAGTCTGCAATGAGATTTTCCTTGCAGTCCTTTTCCTTGTTTAAACACCTGATTACTTGTGCGGACAGACATGAAAATGTCTTGTGCTGCAAACCTAAATCTTTTCAGACCCATAGAGTAGGATACGTCGATAAGCAGTCCTGACCTAGAGAGCGCAATTAGATCGATGCATGTTTGTAGCAGGTAGATATGACTTGCTTCTCAGTGTGCTAACTCAATAATAACCTCTCCCTTCTTTCATTATCTACCTACAGCAAATCCTACCAGGGCAGGAGGAGGAAGGGAGTACCCTGGCTCATCCGAGGTGATTCGTGAATCCAGCAGCACAACAGGCATGGTAGTTGGGATCGTGGCAGCAGCGGCGCTGTGTATCCTCATTCTCCTGTATGCTATGTACAAGTACAGGAATCGAGACGAAGGATCGTATCACGTAGATGAGAGTCGAAACTACATCAGTAACTCAGCACAATCCAATGGGGCTGTGATCAAGGAAAAACAGCCCAACAGTGCTAAAAGTTCCAACAAAAACAAGAAAAATAAGGATAAGGAGTACTATGTCTGATCTCAGCATCTAAAAGAACGCTTGTATAGAAATAGTCTTCATTTTATCTGAGACATAATACAAACTTATTTACTTTACTTTTTATGAAGCACATTCAAAAACAAACAAACAAACAAGACAGGGAATGCAATCAGAAAAGAAAGACTGTTTTTAAAAACAAGGATTTCATGCTCTTGTTTTTCAGAAACAGGAGCTGATAAATTCCCTAACATCCACAGTATTTTCATTTACTCTGCCTGTCTTTATGTTGCTGGAACATTTCTGAAAGACAATGGTGAGACCACGCATTCATAAAGCAAGGAGTATTACTACAACATCAAGGCACAATATGAAAGAGAACAAATTAAATAAACAAAACAGGAAAAAAAATAAAGAAAAAAGAAGCTACCTATGATTCTGGATTTAGCCAAAGTGCTAGCGCTTTCTTGAGAAGTAAGTTAGTCTTATTGTCAGAGAAGACTGTCATTATATATGGTGACTCAACAAGCAAACATAACGAGTTTGCCGTCTGGTGCAGTGAAGCAGTGATTGGAAACTTGCATTTGAAAAACAAAGTGCTGGCTTTTCTGAAGACTTACGTAGAAATACTTTCAAAAAGCCCCTTTTCTGGTTGTGAGGAAAATAGTACGGAGGCCTTATTTTCAAAAACAAAAATCTGGAATATAAGGCACATTTCCACAAAAAAAAATAAATAAACAAACAAAAAAAGGGAAAAAAAAGAGAAAAAAAACAAGCAAGAGGGCATAGATGCAATCATTGGGAAATTTTCATGCACGCTTAATATGTTATTACATATGTTTATATAAAAACACATCTATATGTGCTTTCTGGACTGTGATAAGTGATGTTTTATAGCCTGTTGTATAGAAAATGCAAACTATATCTGCTCTTCAGCCATTTTTGGTAAACTCAATGTTATAAGTGTTGCTAGGTATAGAGAGTTTTATGACATCTGGAGCAACAGACATACTTCAGGTTTTTTTGCAGCCATTATAAATTGTCCCAGACTTCTTCCCCTTTTTTTCTTTTCTTTTCTTTTTTCTTTTTTGGGATTTTGTTTTCTTTACAGTGTAGTGGTTATACTAAGGGGGATGTGTATGAATGTATATAAGAGTCAGCTAATTTTTTTCTTACCTGTACAGCCTCTGTTCTGTTGCAATTAAGTTTTAGTAGTTTGTATGAAAGAAGTGGACTAGAAAGCAAAAATATATCTCTACTGTAATTTGTCTTCTCCCTCCTATCCCCATCTCTTGCTCCTCATATGCATCAATGAAGTTGATCAGAATGGCCAATTTTTCTAGAATTGTACATTAATTAATTAGCTGAATATTTAGTGACTTAAACTGGTCTTTTGGCTTCCAGTCAAAGCTTCACTATTGGAGAGCATGGTTTGCCTTATAGAAACCTTGTTCTTAAGAAATTGTGAGAATGATGAGTTTCTTGAGAATCTTAGGAAGTATCATATAGTGTTTTATCTGGCGTTCAGTTCTATGAAGGACAGCTACTCCAGCATTGGGTGGTAAAAGATCTAAAGAGACCCATTTGAATCGCCCAGGCTGATTCTACTGCAGAATTTATCCCTTTCTCCGAAACAAAAAAAGAAGGAAGTAATCTTGAGGTGTACGATAGTATTTTTCAAGGGTGGGCATTTTGACATATGAAAAAGTATTTTTAGCTAAGTTGACTGTGTAGTCTTACGAGATAACATAACAGAGAGGTATAAGTTCATCACGTTTTATAGTAACACAGCTTTTCGTGCATATATAAAACATTAATGCATTTTAGTTAAACATATTAAATACAATGCTGTAATTTCCGTGAAGCTGGGGTTTCTTTCAAGTATTCTTTCATTAGGTTCACAGCAATAAATCATAGCATAACCTTTTATTTACATGGAAGTTCAAAGGGAATACGTTGGACAGAAGGAGGGTAGTTCAATAGAAATCAACCAAATCATTGGGAGGCCTCCTCGGAGGGATATAGATTTTTCACACTGTACAGACAGGAACGAGGAATTTAAAATTAGCTTTAAACAGCAGGCACAAAAGATGGTATTGTGTGGTACTCACTGTAGCTGATGGAGAAGGCTGAAAACTGGTACAGCTATCTGTCTGGGAGTCAGAGCACTTTAAAATTACATGTAGCTGACATGAAAACACCTCTCTTGGAGTTTGCCGATCACATCCAAGTGTGTCACGTTGCGTTTGCAGAACAATTCTTCATTTGTGTTAGCGTTTACCCAAAAAAAATCCGAGAACAGGTTCGCAAAATCCATCAGATGTTCCTTTCTTAGATGGTTGTTCACCTGTGGCAGTCGTCACTTCTCCCACCTTTACGAGACAGCTGTACTCAGGGAACGGCAGGGTCAGGTATATTGGAGGTCGTTGCTGGAAGCAAGAGGCTTCAGCTGGAGAGGGGAAAGAAGAATTTGAAAGCCAAGTGTTGAGATTTCAGTGCTTGAAGATACATAGAAGAACAAGAATAATCTGTGGACAGGAGACTGGACATGACAGAAGATGGTTTGGGTGAGATTAAATGGTGTTTTCTGCTTGGTATTGATTGCATTAATGAAATAGCATGAGCAGGTCAATTTCCAGGCAGGTTGGTAGATTAATCTTTAACTAAATCCATACATCAAAGAAAAAATTTATCTGCTACTACTGTAATAAGCAAACATGATTTTAACACTGTTTCTGAAGGTTCTCCTTTTTCCTCTTTAATTTCATATTTTAACAAAAAACCAAACATGGATGTATCAGAAGTGCCAGCAAGTGGATTTAAAATTCCTTTTGGTTTAAAAGCAGCAGCAACAACAACCAACCAAACAGACATAAAGCAACTCCATAACATAAAATTGGATCCTTTCTCTCTAATAACTTAATTTGTTTGACTGAGATGGCTTCATTTCTATGACTGTATTGTGTTGCCTTTTTTAACAAAACACTAAATAACGTGTGAAACTTTCAACCCTAAGACATCAAAGAGAGGCCCAATGCCCCTAACCTTATAGTGCTTTCTGTGATAGATATTTACGATTTTTTATTTGTTGCAAGGCCAATTTATTCATTATTGGAAATGCTAAGCAAGTGGAATTTACTGTTTTGTTAATAAAAATGTTTCTTAATACAAATACTGGCTTCGTTCTTCTCTTTCTCTTAAGGGAGTCAAAAAAACATGGTTAATTGGTATGAAGTTACAGACATCCAAGTCGGGTAGAAAGTGACCTTTGTACACCACAGGGAAAATCTTCTACCAGTCTCGTGTTCAGCTCGCCCAGTTAGCGTGAATGACATGAGCGCATTGTTTGGTTTCGCACAGAATTACTTTGTTTGAAAAGAAATCAAAACTTTACCTTCCCCTCCCCCATGAATGAAAAAAGAATTCCTCTTTTTTTTCCACCATTCTTCTTTTTCCGATGGAAAGAAGATGGCAGAAGGTAATGTAATGGCATGAAGAGTTAAAACTGAGAATCTTTTGTCTAGAAGATGCTTTAGAAAACGAGTGGAAAAATGGAGCGGATTTTGTGTCCCCAAAATCGTTCCTAGATAATAATTAAAAAATTTGAACTGGAGCTAATCCATTACATAAATACTTTCCTATTCAGCATGGCATTTAAATTCATGGGTGACTTCAAGAAAACATCTAATCCTATTGATTTAAGCGAGTGTCTAAAGTTGCCTAAATGTAAGGCTGAATGGGGATGGAGTTAAGCTGCTGGCTGTAAACTCCAAATAGAATTTAAGTATGTATCTTCTGTAATCACATCAGTAGCTTCTTTGACTTCAATGGGATTTATTCATCTGCTTAATTGGGTACAGACTGAAATATTTCAGTTAATTTTAAGTTCAGCAATATCTGGAGAAAACAGCCTTTATCTTCAATTGGGATAGAACAGTTTATAGTTAAACCTACGTTCTAAACTGCTTTCTATTGAGATTAGTACTTTTGTGCGTGCATCTGTTTAAATAAATAATGAACAGTCCTTCTTCAAAAGGAACACTCCTTCTTCAGAAAAAATTAACATGGATACGTCTACTCATTTCTGTGATGTGCAGAGCCAGAACTCACACCATCCTTTACCCACCTACTTTGGAGGCTTCTTTCTACTGGGGGTCTTTGACAGCCTTCAGCCATCAGCTCTGACTTGCGGACAAGAAAATACGGTCCCTTGCGCTTCTCAGTCACTCACTACCACACAAATACCTTCATTTGTTGTTCAGAAGAAGCAGACTTCCATATGACAGTGCTCCTCCAGTGGGACTGAGTTGTGGTAGACTTTGGTTTTTATTAAAAGAAAAAAACATGAGGGGTAAAGTTATTTCAAAGAGCATAGGATTCTCGGTGAGTAAATTGCTTTTAAGGACAGTAATTTCATGCTGGCATACACTCGAGAGGTTTAAAAACCCAGGCCAATAATCCTCAGCAACATCCTTTTGGTAAACAATAGAGACATCAGCTCATTTGTTAGCGAGCACAGGGCCTGGCAACACGGGTATCAAGATGTGAACACGTTGGTCTGGATGCAGCAAATAGAACAGGAAAATGGAATTTGGGCAGACGAAAATAACCCCTGGCGTGTGTTGGTGGAACTCTTACGAGGGAGTCTGGCTGCCAGCCAGTAAGTATTTATCCCATGATAAACAGCAAAATACTTCTCTTGGCCATAGTTTGGGATGTAGCTGGCTATCAAACACAAGCATCAGCATATTCAGGTCTGGGGGCAGGTTGCTGCGAGGCCACCCTCCAGCTGGGAGGGACTGAGCAAGTTCTACTGCCCAAACAGCTGCTGCACGCCTTTCCCTATTAAATTAAAAAACAGTTTATGGTGAAGGTACATCAGATTGCTTCATAAGGCAAATTAAGTGGATCCCAAAGCATGCCACAGGAGACAGAAACCAGGCTTGGTGGAAAGGAGCCTGGTCTGGGGAGAAACCCCCATCCTGCTCAGGGGAGCCCTAGTTTTGAGCACAGTTGCTGAACATGGCCTAGAGATGAGAGGTCCCACACCACACCTTAGGGCAGCAAACACCTGAGCCTGGCAGCAGCTTTGTGCTCTCCATGCTCAGCCATGGCAGCTGAGGGCAGGGTACTGGGCAAGGTGCATGGGGAAATCCTGTATGCCAGGATGGGCTTAGCTTAGCTTGCCCTCCTCCAGGGAAGTGCCACAACACGAGGAAGGACTTACGTTCCTGATGCTGTCCCCGAAGGGGACTTCAACTCCCACTGAACCCTGAGTTTATACTCTGCCAGAACTGTGGGTCCGTATACATCAGGACCCTGCCATCCCAGGGTTATCTTTTGAATCCACAGCAAGCAGGGGACAGCGGGCAGCATCTATCACTGTCTGTGCTGGTTGTGATTGGGCATGGTCCCTTCCGCCAAAGCTTGATTGAGACAGGGTTGTTGAAGTACAAGCATCTCCCCTTTTCCTATTTATTTTTTCCATTGCGATCTCCTGCAGCTCCTCAGCAGGGCAGAGCCCGCCAGAGCCACATGACCCACACAAGCACTGTGTTTTGAGAGTCACAACCAGCACCGGCTGGGAGAGATGCCACAGAGCTCACAGCTTGCCAAAGCTTGAGCGGGCCAGTTTTCCTTGGCTGCCAAAGCTCTCAAAGGGAAAAGTTAATGTTTCTCAAAAAAAAAAACTCATGGCATAGAGAGCTTAGGGACTGGAAGTTAGTTAGTTTAGTAGTAGAGTTTTGTTTAGTAGTTGAGTATGTTTACTAACTTTTAGAAGTTAGCTTCTTTATACCTTTACCTGCCTGTACTACTTGAGAAAGACTTCTGTGCCTGGGGAAGGAGTCCAGGCAGCAAGAGCATCCATCCCTCAGGCACCAAGCTCACCCCAGAGCAGTACAGGTATCCCTAATTTAGTGGGACTCTGGATCTCGGATTCAGATCAGAAGTCACTAAGAATGCATCATAGAGTAGACATCTAGAGCACACCAGCATGAGATCCAGCAAAACATGCTGTTAACCCATAGAGAGAGGGACAAGCTTCAGCACAAAGAGACATTAAACTTTTCAGGACAATAACAACATAAACAGACCCAACCCAGCACTATCTGATCCCTGGGGTTACAGCTGGATTTTATTCCTTGCTGGTTACACGTGGAGGTAGCAGGCTTATTACATCTGCCTGTCAGTCCCACCTGGCAGAAGGGTTGCCCTGCTAGAGTGCAGAGGTTACTGTAGTTACCAGACCCTTCCTACCATTGGAGAGCTAATTGTGTACAGATTTTTGCTGGCAATCAATTATTGGTCTCTGATTAACACCAGGTGAAATGGAACATCACTGAGACATCAACAGGGAGAAGGGCATGGCTGTTGGGCCCTGCAGCTGGTGAAGAGATAGGTGTCCTGTGGTGAGAACACAAGGAGTAAGTCCTGGATTGCTGCTGGTTTAGTAGCATGAGTGTGGTTGTGTGGTGGGAATGTCATGGGCTGTTACTTCACATGAGTACAGTAAAGAATTCATCTGTTTTGCCTTAAGTCCTTGAGGATACTCAGTCCCTTACTAGCTGGGGATGAAGAGATTGCCTCTTGCAGCAGGAGGTAAAAGTGGACTCAGAGATAGAGTAGCCAATCACCCAGGTCATTACTCCTATTTATGGAGTCAGCTACACCAAGAAGCTGACTAGGAAGATGGCTAGAGACACTGTAGGCCTATGAAAGCAAGGAGAGAGGGGGAGGTGGTACTATGCTGGATACTGCTGCAGTTTGGAGAGGTGAGTTAAGGTCTTAACTGTTGCAGTGGAACAGGCTGCCTGGGGGGTTGTGGAGTCCTCATCTCTGGAGACAGGGGGGTTGTGGAGTCTCCTTCTCTAGAGACAGTCAAGATCTGCCTGGATGTGTTCCTGTGCGACTTGGTCTAGGTGATGCTGCTGTGGCAGGGGGATTGGACTGGATGATCTTTCAAGGTCCCTTCCAATCCCTAGTGATTCTGAGATTCTATGAAGCTTGTCTTGTATGTGGACCTGTGATACTAAGTAGCCTTAATTTGGCTCAAACCACTCCACAAACCTGAGTCAATCCCTTTTGTTTCTCTGATCGGTTGGGATGTGACACTTGGACAAAACAAGGAGTCACATCAGAGAAGAATTTAAGAGACCAGAACCACTTCTTGTCTTGTCTTCTGGGGTTTTATGATTTCTATGTTATTTACATTGGGAGTCAGAGGCACAGGACCAGGGAGAAAAAGGAGAATAAAACAAAAGCAAGCAGGTGTTGTCTCCTGCCACCCAACACATCCCTATCGAGTAAGCAGAAGAATTGCAGGTAATTAATTGATATAAAACTTCTTTTGTTGATGGGTAGTGCTCGGTAAAGGCGAGTTCATGCTCAGCTTTCCACCAGCAAGAATAAATTTACAGTGCAAAGCGGTTGCTACTGAGGAACTGACTTCCAAGTTGCATTTCTAGTTTTCCTTTGAACCAGTGTAGTCTGGGCCCACAGACAGAGTGCCAATTAGGGGTTAGGTGGCATTCAGTATGTTCATGGAACTCGTCTTATTTAATCTGGAAAGTGTCCAGTTCCTTCACGCAGAGTACTCTGTGAAGTTAATTGAAGTGTAATAAGCGGGAGCAGCTGGAGTCGCTTCAGAACTCTACTCCTGATCTTAACTAAAAATTGCCTGTCGAAACACCCTTTGTGCATTGCTCTGTGTGTCTGTGCTTGTAACAGTTCATAGAATCAAAGAATTGGTGGCTAGGGTTGAAAGGGACCTTAAGGATTATCTAGTTTCACCCACCCCTGCCATGGGCAGAGACAACTCTCACTGGCCCATGAAAACTACTGCCATGTATCAAGACCTTCCTGATATTTTACAGGACATGTAGTCATCTTGCTTTTAAATTGCTCCCCATTCTTAACATCCCCTCTACCTTTTTACTCTCAACTAATGGCTTGAGACTTGGATTGAGATAAATATGGAAGTATTTTTACATAGGCACTGTGTGTTACCCACACTGAGGTCAGCAGCAGTGCAAACATGAACTTGTAGGAATATTTTGTTAGTAAAGCTGGTGCTGCTGGAGCTCTAGATGGAGTAGATGAATCATAGAATGGTAGTTTGAAAGCGATGTTGGGGAATCCCTCCAGTTAGAGGAGGTTCTCCTAGAGCAGAAGATAAAGAAACACATCCAAGGCAGGTTTTGAATATGTCCTAGAGCAGGAGGCTCTACAACCTCTCTGGGCAGCCTGGTTCCATGTTCTGTTAGTCTTACAGTGAAAAGGTTTCTCCTTACAGAAATATAGAAAAGATTGTCCAAGGAACCTAAACTCATTGTGATTTTTCTAGACCTGCCTGGATGTGTTCCTGTGAGACTCGGTCTAGGTGATCCTACTGTGGCAGGGGGATTGGACTGGATGATCTTTCGAGGTCCCTTCCGATCCCTAATGATTCTATGAAAATGGACAATAGGCTGGATGTGAAACCTGGTTTTGAAGCATCCTTTTCATAACTTGCTTTCAGTTCAGCAGGCTGGTGAGAGGTGAAAGTGCTCTGGTGTTAGGGCAGTAACTAAATGGGAACTCTCCAGTTCTCAAAATTGTCAGCTAAAATCGTTTGTGCAGATGCTGTGTAACGTAAGGGCCATAAACAAGCCAGCAGTTGGACTCTGTGATGATAGGATGGAGTAGCAAGACGACACAAAGAATGAGGCACGTAGTCTAGAGGGTGTTGTTAATTTCTTTTCATCTTTTTTTGTAACCATATTAGAAAAATCAGATCTGCAGCTCCGATTCCGCAAGGTGCATAGCGCTGCGTTGTTACTGCAGCAACAGATAGTGCTGACAGGACCAAGTTACAGATGAACTGGGTCCTTTTGTGAGGCTAGGTCAGAACTGAAATGGCCATGCTGAGCCTGCTGTATGTATAGTGAGTGGAATTAACAGAGAAACAGGACAACTACGCTATAGGAGAGCACCTGATTTTACCAAGAAGTTTCTGCTGTGCTTCCCAGAATAGGTATTAAAACTGAAGTGATTAAGTCAGTCCCAGCTTTGTTTTGTGCTGTTCCAGAGAGCTTTGGCCTGTCTCTCACTTAGGAACTGAGCAGATCAATAAGCAAGAGGTAGTAAGTAACTATTATCATAGCAGTAGACAGGACTATGCCTAAGGAAAGGACAGGAGTTTCTCAAGGATCTAGATGTGAAAAAGGGCATGTAAACAGTTTCCTCTGGGATCAGCTCCTTCCTGCTAAAGCAGACTTGGCTCCAATTTTCTTTCCTTTTCCTTTCAGATAACGTGTAAAAGACACAGGGGGGTATAGGGGAAAGAGGGCAATCGCACCTTTCTTTTTCCTCCTTGCCCTTCATTCCTCTTTCTCCCTGTGAAAGAGACAGCATCTCTAGCCTTGTGAAGGCACCCTCAGAATAAGTACTGAACTTGAGTTATTTCAGATGCTGACAGACACCTTAATGCAGCGCGGCTCTCGAAGCGCACAGTGATGTGAGCTATTATGTGCTGAGCGCTTTAGAAAAGCTGACCATAAGTTCTATTTTATTTACTAAGACCAAGTCCTAGCTAGCGTTTGTGATGCAGAAATAACTTTCATAAATTGTGCCAACACATTTCCTAGCAGAGAAGCTGCTTATACTGGGCAAAATGTGCTCGTAGCAAGAGAAGTTAAAAATAAATGAGAGATAAAATAACAAGCACAAAGCATTATATTAGTGTAACTGTATCTAATTTAGCTCCAATTGCTGATGTTTGGGCTCCTTCTTCCTTTCTCGCTTCTGTACACGGTGAGAAAGGACCATATCCTAGAACAATAGTGCTCTGTCAAGGACAGTTTCATATTGGCTTTGCCTAAGCTAAAGCAGGAGGAAAGCTAGCAGAGCAGCTACGGAGAACTAAATTACTGATGAACAATGCCAGTGTGTGTTGGAGTGAGGCCATAGAATGGGATTGAATTACAGAAGCTCGTTAAAGCTGTTATATATGAACTAAGCCACCATATCTACGTGTGTGCCTGCTCTGAGATTGCCTCAAGAGTTGTGTATCTCAGCTTAAGCAATGATGAATGAAGTTGAGGTTCTTGCATTTTGCTTGATTTCAGGGATTAAAAACAGCACAATGCCTTGATGGAGAATGATGTCAGCTGAGGAGACAGGTGGCAACTTGTTAAGCTATCCTGACTCATCTATGGTAAATCTGCCTGTTCTGTTAGATGCAGCTAACTAGACTGCTAGGCAGATCAAGTAATAAATGCAGAGACTCTGAGAAAACCAGCCAGCACTCTAAACACATTTGGCTACTCAAAAACATGCTTGGAAAAAAGGCTCAATTAAGAGAGAGAGACCTAAATAATTCGCTAACATTTAAAAGTTTGATATTCTGTCATTGATGTCTTTGACTGCCTGGCATATTCATCATTATATGGTTTATTATTGAATTACTGGCTCTTGCCAAAATGAAACAAACTCGTGAATTCAAGGTCTTAGGGAATTACAGACAAACGAGGCTGAGCTCTCTGTTATCTCATTCATACAGTTCAACCAGGCTTGCTTTGTACTTGCAAACTACTGCATGTTTTAAAAATGAATATTCAGGAGTTGAATATCTCCAGCTTTCATTCAGTTGTCAGTACTAACAAAGTTTAACCTTTCCATAGTGTAACATCCTTAAAATCATGGAAATGGATACATTCTTAGGAACTGGAATGGGATTCAACTCACTATCCAGTCATCTAATCCTCCCTTCTTAAGTTTGCCTATGAGGATGTCATGGGGGATGGTGTCAAAAGCTATGCGGAGGTCAGGCTAGACCACATGTACTCCTCTCCCCTCATTTATTCAGAGTCATGCCTTGTCTTCATAAAAGGCTGTCGGATTAGTCAATCAGGAGTTTCTCTTGGTGAATCCACGTTTCTTATTCCTGATAACCCTCCTTTCCTCAAGGTGCTTCCAGATGGCTCTAAGAATGTGCTGTTCCATCAGGGTTGGAGGTGAAGCTGCTTGTTCTGTAGTTAGCCAAGTCCTCCTTGCCCCTTTTTGAAGGCCAGGATGGCATTGGCTTTTCTCCAGTCCTCAGGCCCCTTTCCTGTACTCTGTGATTTGTCAAAGATGATAATGATCTGGAAAGGTCTTCTGCTAGCTCCCTCAGCACTCATGGGTGTACCCCATCAGGGCCCATGGGTGTGTGCATATCCAGTTTACTCAGTTGTTCTTTAACCCAGTGCTCTTTAATCAAGGCAAAATCTTCCATCTTTCTATCTTCTTTTGTGGTCTCAAAAGCAGTGAAGACAAAGGCAAAGATGGCATTCAATATCTCTACCTTCTGTAGACTCTGCACTCATTTCATGCAGCAGCGGGCCCACGTTTCCTCTAGATTTCATTTTGTCTCTTGAAAAATCCCTTATTGTTGGCTTCCTTGCCAGAATTTATTATAAGGAGACCTTATCTTTCCTTGTCTCATCCCTGCAGCATCTGACAATATACATATATTCCTCCCAGGTGGTCAGTCCCTCCATCCATGCACTATAACAACTTTGGTTGTAGAGGCTCTTCTCATCCATACAGCATTCCTACGTCCCTTGGTGCTAGGGGTGCATTGATTCAGAGTCAGGTGGTCTCTTTCAACACCCCTAGACTGACTGACCATTTCTAATGACTCAATCACAGAATTATTGATGCTGGGAAATACTTCTAAGATTATCAAGCCCATCACCACACCAGCTAGACCAGGGTGTGCCATGTCCAGGCTGTCCTTAAACACCTCTGGGGATGGGGACTCCACCCCCTCCCTGGGCAGTCCATTCTAATGTCTGATCACCCTTTCCACAAGGAAGGGCTTCCTAACATCTAACCTAATTCTCTCCTGATGTATCTTCCAGCCCTGCATTCTGGTGCTAGTTGCCTGGAAGAAGAGTGTAACCTCTGCCTGTCTACAACCTCCCTTCAGGCAGTCCTAGAGAGTGATAAGGTGCCCCCTGAGTCTCCTCCAGGCTAAACACCCCCAGCTCCTTCAGCCTCTCCTCATCAGACTTTCCATCTAGCCCCTTCCTCCTGCTCTCCTCTGGACCCCCTCCAGTATGTCAATATCTTTCTCGAAGTGACAAGTTTGCCATCCTCCAAAACCATAGTCCTCTCCTCTGTACTCAAGGCATATTGACTTTTCCTGTCCTGGTGTCACTGACTGTTGCTGTCTTCATACGGAGCCAGCACCACTGTGTTGCATAATGCTGTTCTGAAACCTTTGACTTACAGAAATGGTGGAGAAATAGCCACAAGACAGGGTTTAGCAAATCTACCTACCCAACAAGTCCTAGACAGGCATCTTTTCTCACAGCTCCAGAGAGCAGTTCTGATTGAGCTGATGAAACTGCACAAGAACAAATGAGCTCACTGAATTTAGAGATCAATTTTGGCTCAGGTTCTCTCTGCAGTTTCTCATGTCTTGACTGATTGATTGATTGAGTCATCATTAACAGCCTGAACCTTTGAATGAAATCAGTGGGAGTCTTGCCGCTTATGCGGCAGCCTGTTCTTGCTGGTAAAAGTTTCCCACGTGGAAGCGCAATTCACTAACATGTAAAAAGGTAAAATAAAAAACCATTCAAAAGACTGAGATCACAGCTCCAAGTCAACTCGGTACAGAAATCTAGCATTGAGGCAACTGTTTGAATACAGCAAGAAAAATCTGTGGATGTTCTTTATTTTTACACCCTGATTTCAGTCTGTCTGACTTCATTTTCTTTCCTGATAAGGTGTGTGTGGGCATAGGCAGGGGTGGTTTGGTGAACCTTGAGAAGTGCTGCATGACTCTGCTTTTATTTTCTGTGGCTCTCTCTTTTTTTCATTGTCCCCACCATCCCATGTGGTGCACTTGTTCTTGGGACTGCTGAGGATGGGATGTGTTCCCAGGGAGCCATCCGTGCTTTGGTTCGTCAGCCCATAGAGTGGGAGGGATGCGTGGTGTGTGGCAGCAAGCGCTGGGGAAGCTGTAACAGAATCGCTACGAACACAATGTGAGCCTCCCACCTACCAAAAAGGGACCTCCCACTATGTTCCTGAGGCTGGCTGACCAACTTTAGCATGATTTTTTTTTAACCCCTAAAATCCCACGCTAGGCTTGAACACTGAAGCAGACTTTTACAAAGGCCCTTGGGAGTGCACTGGATCTTGTACGTTATGCTTGAGTGAGCATCGTTATTTCTGGGTCATAACAGCAAGGGAAGATATAATTAGATTAATATTTATGTGCTTTTTGCAACATAGAAGGCTATTTTTTGTTTATGCTATTACTGCTTTGGAAGTACAAACAAAAGTGATGAAGGCATTATTGCACCTTTTATGAGGGCAGGTTATTCAATGCATGACTGCTAGTGATGCTCTGTACCGCACTCGCACTACTACTTCTGATCGGAGCAGCTTAAATTATACGTGAACTCATGCATATACATGCTGCAGTTAGGAGCCTCACTAAATTCTCTCGCCTAGTCCTCCTGAGCGCTCGTGTCTTTTCAGGGTGAAAGTCCTTTTATTTGTCGCAGGCAGGTTGCAAAATCATGCTGAGATATCGTTTTAAATTTGTTGGACTGTGCAACCTAGTTTAACGAGGACAACTTGCAGCCTTTGCTTTTCCTATTCTTCCTGGGGAAAAAGAAAAGCCCCAAATTAAACAGGAACTTGTGTGAAGTGTTTTAATGTATGAGGGGAAAAAAAACCCCATATGAAAGGAAAAGTGGAAAATTGGATTGGGTAATTACAATTTTGTGTTGGGACTCTGGCTCTGTTCCCTAGAGTTCCTGTGTAACCTTGGGCAAGTCATGC
The DNA here is from genome assembly GCA_013397515.1 of Upupa epops. Taxonomy (NCBI): domain Eukaryota; kingdom Metazoa; phylum Chordata; class Aves; order Bucerotiformes; family Upupidae; genus Upupa; species Upupa epops. The sequence goes on along the minus strand of VZRI01001196.1, from coordinate 333,030 downwards.
TAATCTTTCCAAGCCTCCGTAAAACAGGGTAACGGTTCCTTCTTGTCTTCTCCCCTATGTCTTGTCTGCTTGGCTCGGGTCCGGATCTCTTTCCGCGTGTTTATACGGTGCCCGTCATCCCATGGCTTCAAATGCGCTCAAGAAATTCTGTATAAATTTTGTACTAGGAAGGGAAATGCTTACAGATTTATGTCTCTGGTGCTCCAATTCAGGATAATAACTTTAAACAAATATGTTGAAGTATGTGTATTTATAGACAAAGCTCCTGGTGGTTTTGAGCAGAAAAGCGAGACTCTGTGTTGAGAGCAGGATGGGAGCTGTGCGTTAAATACAGCTGGCATGGAGGAACGAATCCATCTTTTGTGCCCGCTCTAGGCTCTGTGTGCTTTGGAAGCACCGCAAGAGAGCGAGGAGAAATTCTAGAGAGAGGCCTGATATATGGCAACGGAGCAGGGCTTGGAAATTATAAGAGACAGAGAGGAATGCAAACAGAGGATCCCTACAGGGTGAAGAAGTTATAGCTGATTGTGAGCCTTATTTGTAAAGGAGCACAGGCTTGTGTGGCTCTGTTTTTCAGAATACCTGCCCTCAGCGTCCGCAATGCTTCCTGCAATAAACTGAAATATATGGCTTTGCATTGCTGTGAGGACTTCTCCTTCCTTCCTGCGAACCACTGCCTGGAAATAAAATGAAAGTGTCTGAAAGGGGGGAAAAAAACCAAACCCTGTCCAAAAAACCACCCCAGCCAAATCAAATTACTGAAATAGAATTTTCAATTGTGGATCGTATGGCAGCACCTATCAGAGCGGAACACAGGGTGAACCATGGCAGTTCACTGCCTGCTATGTGTACCCATCTTCTTCAGCTGGAGGAGGTGCGTTCTCATCACTTCAACAGCTGTTGTGATCTCAGAAGTCCTTCAGGGTCTGCAGCTGTACGTGGGGGTCATTCTCAGACAGACACAAGGCTGTGCTGTTCTGCCTCCTGCAGTATCCGGTCTCTACCATTCTAGAATCCACAAGGAGGACAGAACAGGGCACAACTGGGAGCTGTGTTTTTGGAAGTGTCCCTAGTTCATTAACTCTGATTGCCCCATTAGATCCACCTACACCCCACCTAGTTCTGACACCATCTATTAGGCCAGAGTGACCTCCCTGCTGGGCAGCAGTGGTTAGTCACTGTGCTCTCAAGTGAGGCAGATGGCACTCACCTGGGTTGCTCATCAATTTCTAGTGTCTCTTCTGTTGCTCTGTGTTGTAAGCCAACCTTTTGCCAGAGAATTTGCTGTCTTGAAGTTAGAGTGGCTTGAGCAAAAACAGAGTAATCCTGTAACAGAGGAATTGCCAATCTAGTTGTTGTCACTGGTCAGCCTGATGGAAATTGCACAAAATGTGAAGTAAAAGGTTAAAACAGATGTGCGTCTGTGGCTTTCTTGCCGTTTTCTGGCAGGTCTGTGAGGCTTTTTTCTTAAGAACATCTCTAGCACTGAGACCTTGGTTTGAAAAAACTCCTGCATCCGATCCCTCCTCAAGATCCTGTTGCACTGAGGTACCCTAGGAACAAAATGCAGTCCTGTAACCCCTTATACTAAGAGGAGCTGTGAGACTGAACCCCTCATGGCTCTGCTTTATGCTTGAAATGACCTAATGTCTGGCTGCTTGTAGTGTCCAGCAGGTTCAGGAGGTCTCTAGACCAATGTTCCCCTGGGTCACTGCATTGTTTTAATGGTGCTTGCCTTAGTAACGCTCACACAATTAGGGACCTGCATGCTAAAGCTCAAAAGGTTTGAAGCATCAAATCCACGGTCAATGTGTTTTTCCGCTAAAGTCACTGATAGAGCATACTTCTGAAAATAGCAGCAGAGCTGATGAGGAAGCATGAGCTCTTTGCACGACATTGTTATGTTTAGACCAGGGAAGATGCTGTAGCTAAGAGACTTTCGGGTTGTTTTTTGTTCAGGACAATCTGGCAAGGAGAAATACAGAAGTGATCAAATTAGAAAAGCAAGGGGGCTGTTTGTAAGGAATGACTGCTATCCTGCTTCCCCTTCTCGGCTCAGGGTCTGGTCATACCACTATTGAAGTTGATAGCAAGAAACCCTAAAGGAGAGTATCTGTCTCATACCTTTTTATCTTTGTAATGAATTATAAAGTGTTTGAGCTAGATTATCACTCTGGGCTATTTTCTACCTACCCTCCTACTTCTCCTCTACCCTTCATTTATGCATAAGTAACGTTCAGGAAGCTTGAAACAGCTGACGTAAGGTAAGAAAGGCACTGCTGTCCAATCTGTAGTTGCCACACGTCATCCTCTCTCGGCTTTTTATATTATAAACATTTCTCTTTAATACCTCAAAGAGAAATACTCTAGTAATTATAGCAGCAATTTCCTTCCTTAGCTTTACTGTTTCTTCTCTCCTGTGCAGATTATTTCATTTAAGCTGATATCCTGAGCAATTATAGTACAACATCATTTGAGACGTAATCACCTCTGGCTAACCTCTTCAGGATCCCTTGGATATAAATGTCTTGGTGTCTAAGCATCCCAGTGAGAACCATTTCAGTGAGGAAAAAAAGATATGAAATCTAATATTTCCCAGGAAACTTGGTCAGGAATAGAGCAGAACAAGTACTGTCTGTTAGGGCGAGGCAAAGAATATCAGAAGAAGATATTGCATTGATTTTATGGCCAGAAAGAATAACTCAGATCATCTGTTTCCATTGCCTGCAAAACACAAACCAAGAGTCTGGCTGCAGCCAGTGCTACTGGCTGTAATGGGCCACATCCAAAACCCTGTTCAGTCACTGGAAAAAAGTGCTGTTGGCTTCAGTGAGAGCCTTGGATCAGGGTCAGAGCGAACAGAAGCCCAGCAGTGCAGTACAGCTGTGGGGGAAATCCTTTGCTCGTACTGAGCAGCCGTCGTCTGCCAGCAAGAGGGGAGTATTAGTGGCTTTCTGGAGTCAAGACAGTGCTTCTCCCAGCATTTCTGCACTGGCTCTCTTACTGTCCTTACTGGCTTGGGAAGGAAGCACAGGGAAAATGGCCAGGAACAACTGTCTACCTCCCTGCTCTGTCTGCAGCCACCGTCCCTGTTGCTGTTGAACACCTGCTCGGGGTAACTTCTCTGTTCCCTGTTGTGGGTGATATAATAGAGACAGCTGGAGCCTGGAGTACTCATCTAATGTTTTAGTTAAAAAAAAAAAAATGCTATGTCTCTTTTTGGTTTAGGGATAGCTTAATAAAAGCTGATGGGAAGTTTGGAAGGTGTCTGTGGGGATGTAGGGCATTTGACAAAAAAATAAACAGCAACGGATAGCTGCGTCAGGAACGTGTTAGATCTGTCTGAATAGTCTTGGGGGAAAATGCAAGCAATCTGAAATAAAAAGAACGCTTAGAAGAAATTCTCTGGGGTTCCTTCGGGGCCTCGGAGTGCAGTAATTCAGAAATACTGCATTTTGTGACAAAATTGCACTCTGCATTTTAGCAGCAGCAACACTCAGCATAAACGTGTAATCACTGCTTCCTCCTTCTACAACAGGAGAAAACAAGGCAGAACCACATTGCGAAGGAGATGGTACGACAGGATAATTCCTCCTGGTGATGTAAAAACCTCTGTTTCCCATAGTTATAACTGCTCTGCCACATGCGCTTCCCCAGCACAATGCTTCGTGGAAGCAGGGCAGCGGAGTGGAGGCCTGCAGGATTTGGTGTTATGCGTTTTTGGACCACAGTTTAATTCCTTTCCAGGTGACTAATAATTTAAAGGTGTTAATTGTGGTCCAGGGATTTACAATATATATAACCAGATGGGTCCTGCTGCTGTGCCTTATGAACCAACTCATCAAACCAGGCTGTGACTTATCCCTTTAGCAGAGGCAGCAGCCGTTGTAGTGGTCACTGAGAGGTGAAAGCTCTCAGTTCTCAGAGGATGTCCTCTCTAAGAAAGAGTTACTGCTTCCCTGTAGAAAGAAGTGCACTCTTCCCTGTGTTGGTCTCTCTGCTGGCTGTCTGCAGAATTGGCTAGTCTTTTACGAGCAAACTACATGGCATTCTCTCTTCCATCTCCAAGATGGACCAAGTTTGGCATCCCACACTGACATCTGAAAACTCCCTATCTCTGGGCAGCAGGTAGACGCCCAAACAAAAGTGTCTGACATAATTTTGAATGACCTTGGCACCCTGACTTCCTGCTGTTTTTCTGCTTCCAGGCAGAGATTTCCCCATGTCTTATCTCTCTCTGTACTGTGACAGACCCATTCTCTTCTAGAAAAGAAAAAAAGGGCAGTCAAGTGAAAGACTTCAATAGCATGAAGGAGTTCAGCTGTTCAAGAGGCTTTGTTCGGGGCATGGCAGGGCAACATATGGAGACGAGAGCTCACACTGCATGACCCAGTGCCATAACATGCCAGCTGGGCCCCTGAGCCCTGCTCTGCAGTCAGCACAACCACCCTTCCAAAGTAGCTTTTTGATGGAGCAGTTTTGTTCCAAAAATATTCAGTAGTCCAGGGATAACTGTTATCCTTGCGCGACACTTCATTGTGTCACACAGATACCCTCCAAGGAGAACTATTCTTAAGCCTTTGATAAAGCAGGAGGTAGATCAGAACCTGAAGCATAAAGCTCTGAAGAGCATGACTGGGAACTCTGAGGACTCACAAGCAAGTTGAATGTTGGTCAAAGCCTTCATAGTGCCTGTAGAAGTATGGAATCTCTACCAGTGTATGGAATCCAACACTTGGCTTTTCTCATTCTGCTGTAGCACTGAGGTGAGCTTGTGCAAGGGAGGATGGAACTAAGGCTGAGGGGAAAAACACTTCTTGTCTACAGCTATTGTTTCCCTTGGGAAGCACCCTCTTGCAACAGCCGGAGGAAAGATGACAACTTTTATGTGGATGTAGCATCCACTGCTCCTTGCAGCAGCTAGCATGCTCTGCATTAGTGTGTGTGTGTAGGGAGGGGGGCAGGTTTACTTCTGTCTGATTGCTTTTGAGTGCTCAGCAGTGCGGGGTTTTTAGCAGCATCCCTATTATGTTTCTAATAGTCTTGTAAACCTGCAGGAAATCAATGCTAGGAACCGTCAGGGACTGCACAGTGAAGGTTAGTGTAGTATTCTTTGAGGCCCATCCAGATTTTGTCAACAACAATTGCTCTTCTCCAGGGATCACAGCTTTCTGGTTGTCCTCAGTAAGACCAAGCCAATATAATTGACAATGCCTGAGCAATTTGCCTCTTGTTCGGTTATCTGTGAGCAAAATGTCTGTTGCCCCGTGACGGGAACCATACAGTGTTTATCTTGGGAGCAGCATTACATTATAGAAATGAAGAATTGAAGATTTTCAAGGAAATGATTAGAGAACCGGTGAGGAAAAAAGTGCCCAGTGGGAAATGAATTAACCTCGCTTTTCAGAAATCTTTCAGCTCTGCCTACGTTGCAGACTTCTTCTGGGTCCCCTGGTCCAGGCATTTCATTTCTGCTTCCATGCTGTTAAATGCAGATGCTAGTTCTTTGCAACACACAAATACTGCAAGGTGCTCAGATTTTAAGGGGCTGTGAGCCACCCAAGCATATCATGGATTTGACTTCTCCAGTCATCGTGTCTGTTCCTTTGGTCTTCTCCATCTTATGGTAATGTGGAAGATCCAGAAAGTCTCTCTTGCCTCTAGGAGGGATAATTCTTCCCACTTTATGCCTGCTAAGTCAGTGATTTGTCCAATCACTGTATTACACAAGCTAACACAGACAAGATATGGCATCTATTTGGTGAATGGTGGAGTCCTTATGCAGGTGTGCTTAGGACAGAAGTATTCAGCACCGCTTTCCCCAGAAGGCACTCATGGTGCCAGTATCTGCATTTTCAGAGTACAAAATTGGTGATGGAATAGCATGGGGCAACACTGCAAAGCCCTGAGGAAGTTATGAGGGGTCCCCAGTGTTAGCACTAAGAGCAAGGACTGAGGATGGACCCAACGCAGAGGTAGATGGAGTGTATTTGCAGGCTGTATTGCTCTTCTCCTAGCTTCCTTTCCCCACTGCTGTCTCATGAAACAATCACTTCATCTTTTACGCTGAAGAAAAAGAAATATGACACTGTTGATCAGCACTGCTTTTGCCATTGTAATAAAATGAAATGAGATCCAATGTACTCAGCCATTACTTGAGCGAGTTAGACTTACTGACCTTCACTGTGGCTATTAATGTGCAAAAGTCTCTGTCTTCCAGCTGTAAAGCTGTCTCATTTCTGAAGTGAGAATGAGGAAAGAAAAAAGACAGGAGGAAAAAAATTTTCTACTATTAATTCACCCTTCTTTTTTCAAAGTAACTGTATTTTGTCTCAGTCATAGGTATCACCGAATTCATTTCAAGTTCCCCTAGGATAAAGTCAGTCTTGCTGTTTGCACGTGCAGTCTTAGCATTCAGAGAACTGATTTCAGACCTTCAAAATATCTCTCTATTCTCAGTCAGAACCAGTGTTTCTCCAACAGCTACAAATCACTCCTGATTTATCAGTCTGCAAGGAGGGACTTGTCCTGTGTTCACAGGGAACAAAGTGGCAGTGTAAGCTTATAGTGAGAATACTCGTGGTGCTGGGAGAAGCTGGCTGGCTGGAGGCACTGCTCGTTATCTGATATTGCCATTTTCTCAGGGTGAGGGTAAAGAGGCTTGGTCAGCATTTCATGAAAATCTCACATGAGGGGCCCCTGACAGGAGGAGTTTGGCTGAATCTCATGGTGATGGTTTAAACCATTACAACCTCATACCTTTGCTCCCTCTGCCCACAGGGATTCTCGTGCTTTGATCTACAGTAGCTGGATAAATGTGGGGTCTGAACTTCATCTGTTGCAGCTCTGATGTTTTACATCATACTGTCCATGAAGGTGACATACATGGAGAGGGGGTCACACCATGATCACACCCTGACTGTGTCACAGTATCACAGTAATGATGAGGCTGGAAAAGACATTAAAGATCATCCAGTCCAACCTAAAACCAACCAAGTAACCCTAAACCCTAAACAGTCAAAGAGGAAAGGAAGGGGTTCCTCTTCCCAGAGACAATCGTGAAAATTGCTGCTGAGTCAGAACAGCACAGGCACCAGGTGAATTATTGGGGTTTATTTTGAGTATTATTACTCTTAAAACCCTGCTGCTATGGGTGTTAAGGGAAACCTTGAAAGAATAGGAAGGATAACAAATCCTACAAATTTCCAGTAGCCTCAAAGTGGGGAGCATTTTATTAATTACTTTTGTGCCTAAGAACTCCACTTGCATTTTTCAAAATCAGCTTTGGGTACCTGAGGTACCTCAAGGCTCGTATGAGGATCCATTGGCAGACGACGAACTTCACATTAACTGTACCGGTCCAGTCTATGACTGTTTCAGCTCACTGCCCAGAATAATGCACGTGAGTATGTCCATTCTTTTGCACCCAGCCTTGCTGCTGTGTGCTTTAGAAGCTGGCTAAAGCTGCCTGATGTCTGGCTGAAACCCAGTTGCTGAATCTGCACCAGAGCTCCTGCACAGACTGCAGCTGCGTAGTCCAAGTTCAGCGTGGGTGGCCTAAGAGGGGAAGCATCCTATGCAGTTGCCCCTGCGATGTAGAAATAGCCTTCCTCTAGGGAGTCCTAAGAGCAGGAACCATTTCAGAAGTCTGATCCATATCTGTCACATGAGGTGTGGAGTCAGCTGGATGAACAGCAGTGATGTCTTTAGGGACAGGTGATAAGATTCCTATATGTCATTTTATCTCCTGGGACCGAGCAACATCTGAGCACCTGACTAATACCTCATTGAGCCACCGCAGTCCTCGGTGTGGTGTCTCAAGAAAATCAGTCACTGATGATAGTCTCTGCTAGATCACATGGTTCAAGGAGCTAATTGGTATCCAGTGGGGTTAATCACATCTAAATTCCCATAAGATGTCTCTCTTGGGCACTAGTAAAAGTGAAGCTGTGAGCTGTGTGGCTGGCAGTACAAGGCTGCCTGCACATCTAGCTATCAGTTGCTGTGAGAAATGTAGTTATGTCCCTAGAAGTGAAACAGAAATGTCATTTAGGCTCTAACCAATTCCTTACAGAATTACGTCTAAAGTTATGTGTCAACTGTATAAAATCAGATTAAAAGCATCCATGTTGTGCCTTGTGCTTAACTGTGTTGGCAACTGCTTTGGGGAAGCGGTGCGGGATTGAATACCTTTCTGTAGTAATTAGAAATGAGAATGGAAATGAGCTACAAACCAGGGAAGTGCTTTTATCCCAATTTTGCAGATGGCGAGCTGAAGCACTAAAGGCCATACCTAATAAAGAATTAGAGTACCGCAGCACCTACCTTGCAGTCATCTGGTGCCCATATGGGATTGAGAACACTGTTAGGCACCCAGTCTCCATTTAGAGGTGCTTACATATAAAAGGACAAGCTCATCCTCTCTAAATGGGGACTAAAATAGTCAATTTAGTGAGAATGAAGCTGCCTTAAATAGCTATTCCTTGGTACCTCTGATTGGAGCTATCTGGCTAAGAGATGCTATGAGCAAGGTTAGGTTAGACTTTACACCTTGGCTACCACGGGTTTTTGAAGATATTTGGTTTTGAATCATCAGCCAAGCTCTCCTCTGGATGGATATCCCACTACATTCCCAAGGTTCAGTAGGATTCCCTCAGCAATTTAAAAATACCAGAGGAAGAGGAGACCTTCCCTGATGTGTATTCAGGAAGATGTAAGTTTATTTTCCCTTTCCTTCCCACACTGAAGCTGTTCCCTGCATCAGAAATAATTTGAGAGCAAGACAAGCAGTAGGAAGAAGGTAGCTCTGCAATGCGCTGCCGGGGGACAGCGTTTGGGGAATAGAAATGTATTCTGGGTATGGAACAGGACCCTCTTAGGTGCATCGTGATGAGTACTCTAACTACAGTAGTATGGAGAGGCTCGTTATGTGTAATTCTCAAACTAATTTCTGCACAGTCATGCAGCTGTAACAGAGCTGTGAGGATTCCCCTTCTCAGTCCGTTTGGACAGAGATGTCTTGGACAACTCTCCTGTGAGTTGGCAGACACATCTGAATTCCCTTAGACAGGTGTAGGAACAGCACCTGGCCGTCACAAGTTGAGTCCTTTAATGACTTATTTTGGTGCTTGTCCAAGTTGAATCACAAAAGGCTTCAAGTGCTTGTTTGTAAGTCTTTCCCAGATTACAGTTCTGCCTCCTTTCCTCTGTTGTCGCATACATCCCGTTTTGAAAGTGACCTTGAGCAGTTTATCTAGGCACCCAAGCAGAATCTGTGACAGAGCAAAGAGCTGAACCCCGTCTCCCAAGTCCTGATGCATCTTTAGATCTGTCTTTCCCTTGAGCTGATTTAGATGAAGCCTTAGCTTTACTCACTCCTTGCCCAGGCAAAGCTTCTCTTGATGTTTAAACTCATGGCCAAATATTAATTTGAGATCTAGAGGCAGAAAAACAGACACCGTTCTCCACAAGAAAAAATGAAGAGCACATTGAAGGGAATTATTTCCACAAAAGTTCGATGCTTTTGTTGTTTTTCTCATTTAATGCCACAGAAGCGATGCCAGCTCCTAGCAGTCAGGTGCACACAGTAACGGCTGCCAGCTTTTCTGGCTGATAAAATCAGGATTAACGCTTTAAAAGAAAGACATTTAGCTGGGAACCTCTGAAATAAAGAATTCTAGGGGATATTGTAAAGCAAGTGGGCACCTTGAGCCTCATTTAGCAGGTTCACCCATGGCTGGAGCAATGCCTAGCCTGGCAGTGGGTAAAATATTGCTGGTTGTATGCACGATATCAACATTACAAAGGTCTTGGAAGCAAATACAGCTTGAAAAGACAATCCTTAGGGCTTTCCGGAAGGGAGACTGATTAACCCATATGGGGAGTATTTAGCCACTGCAGGCCAGATTCTCAGCTAATGTAAATCAGCTTTATTCCACAGATGATTTACAGCAGCTGGAACCCAAAACTTCAAAGGATCGGGTTGTAGCCTCCTGAGCAATTGAGTCTCTGTAGATTTTCACCAGTAAAATTAAAAAGGCCACTGTATGTTGTTGTTTGGGGGAGGGAGAAGTAATTCTTAATTTAACAGAAATTGCTGAGACTGAAATAGTAATTTCTCTAGTTAGAGGCTCAACAGGCTTTTTTTTTTGCTAGCTTTCTTAGGCCTTTTTGCTGAACCCCACAATATAATCAATACAAAAATAGCACATCTGATTGTCCTTGGATGGCAGCAAGCCATAAACACTTCCTGGCGGCTGGTAGCATAAAAATTTTCCTTTCTAAATGAGAAGAGTGTTTAGCAGACAGCAGCTGCTTTGAAATGTCTGTGAATTCTTTTTCCTTGCAATTAGTAGCAAACAATAAAGGCCTCTTCTCTGAGCACTGATGGCATTTCCTTGGCTTCGGCAGCTTTTGTCTTTCTAAATGATAATAACCGAGCGTGTTCGTTTCAGTTTAGCAGGGAACGTGTATCCCTGTAAAGCGCGCTCGTTCCGTGTGTTAGCTGTAGGCATGATGTTCTGAGAAACTGCTTCGAGTCTGGGCCTCTGTAATTAGTATTTTTACTGATACATAATCTAAGCCTAATAGTGGTGTGATGTTGAGCTTACATTAAATTGGTAAGTAGTGAAATCTCTTACTCGCCCAGCTGCTCAGCAGTTCTCTCTCAGTCCTAGATGCCCCGCAGAGCTTTGTGTTTCTACCAGGAATAAGAATTTGCTTTGTGTAAGTGAAGTAGAAGGATGGAGGAGAGCTTTGTTTGGCTGGTTTCAATTATTTCTTGCTGTGTAAATGTTTTCAGGCAACGTTTGAATGGAAAATCTCCGGTGAATTGGCTTGCATTTACCTTTGCTGGGCATAACAGGCCATTAGTTGGCAACTTAGAAAGTTGAAGTCTGTTCCAGTCTGCGATGGACCCACTGCTAGAGCTATCTGTTTACCTAATCGTATTTTCAGCCAAAACCCTTTTCTCACTGAGCACAGTGTGTTTGACTACTCCCGCTGGTTCAGCTCAGAGCTGCAGCTGATAGGTGTTTGTAACCTACCATCCTGGGCAGAGGGACATGTGCTCAGGAACACCTGATTGATTTCAACATGCCTACGTTAGCTCTGGGCTGGGAGACCCTCTCACTGATGTTGACTTGCTGCTTTGCTTCTTGAGGACACTTTCTGTATTCCACAGGTGGTGAGGGACTGTCAGGAACGTAAAGCTGGGTGTTTCATTTTAAGTTCCTGTTGTCTGTAGAGTTTTCTTTGCAGTTTCTTCTTCTTGAGGAAATCCTTGCTTTTAGAAAGTGAGATTGCTGGAAATGGAGAGGACTTAAGCTGGTCTTGTTTAGCAGGAGAGGACGAGAAGAATTTCTACTTCAAGGTCTTGGCTGTTGAAGGTTGAGTTGCAGGGTTTACTGGAAAGCTGCTGCCACTGTGCTTCAGGGGATCATAGAATAGTCTAGGTTGGAAGAGATATTTAAGATTATCAAGTCCAAATATTAGCTTATTTGTGTGAAGCCCACTGCTAAACCATGTCCTTAAGATCCACATGGACGTGACTTTTAAACGCATCCAGGGATGATGATTCAACCACTTCCTAGGGCAGCCTGTTCCGGTGCCTGACGACTCTTTCAATGAAGATGGTTTTCTTAATATCTAATATAAACCTTCCCCGGTGCAACCTGAGGCCATGTCTTGTCCTGAGACGATGCTAAGCTTTTCAGCTGGAAAAGATGCCCCCTCTTCAGGTTAGCAATGGTATGCTGCTAGTCCTGTGCAGTGAAGTACGATCCAGTTTTCTAAAATCATGGAGAAGTTTTACCATCAGAGACAACATTTTTGTGATGCTTGCATTATGTGTTCTGGTTTTATAGAGGAGCAGGATAGAGCAGGATAGAGCTCTTACAGAGGCTGGGATTTTTGTTGTCCATTGGCTGCAGGAGTTGGGGCTTGAATAAAAAGCACAAGCAGTTAGAGACTCATGGTAGGAGCAGGAGGTTGCCATCTTGGTTTCAAGGGAGAAGTAAGATTTTTCAGAGAGCATAAATGCTACACACTTCACTTTTGTAAGTAGAGTTGATGTGGGGTTTTGTTTTTTTGGTTGAGTTTTTTTTCCCCTAGGATGGCCCACACTATTCCTATGTAGCTGAATGGTTCTTCTTCGCCTATGTGGTAGGCTACTACATGTGAGGTGATGCCAAAACTCGGTAGAATTAAGATGCATAATTCTGGGTGGCCAAAAAAGTCAGAAGAGATGTTGATGTGAGATTGGCTCTCCTCCTCCGGCAGCATCGAAGAAGATAGCATTTAGGTTTTGGTCAGTCAGTAGGATGGTGATAGATACCAGCGGCCGGAATGGGTAGTAAGAGGAGCAGAAGGACAGCCATAATTAAGATGGATCAGATGAATAGAGAGGTTTGGTGTTGTGATCGAACAGGTGGTTTTAGGTTGATAGCTGTGGTGATAAAGTTGATTGCTCCTAGGATGGATGAAATGCCAGCTAGGTGTAGGGAGAAAATAGTCAGGTCTATAGAGACTCCAGCGTGGGTTAGATTCCTCACTAGAGGTGGGTATGCTGTTCATCCTGTGCCAGTCCTGACCTCTACTGTGAAAGAGGTCAGAAGTGGAAGGAAGGAGGGTGGGAGAAGTCAGAAGCTTATGTTGTTTGTGCAGGGGAATGTCATGTCTGGGGTGCCAGTTTTCAGGGGAACTAGTCAATCTCCAAAGCCCCTGATCGTGATGGGTATAACTAGGAAGAAGACTGACAAAGGCATGAGCAGTGACGATTACACTGTACATTTGGTCGCTGCCTAGAAGTGTTCTGGGTTGTCCGAGCTCTATGCAGATGAGGAGGCTGAGAAGCAGACATAATTATTCGGAGACTTGGAAAATAATATGTGAAGAAAAACATTCATTTGAAGCATTTAGATGAGGATGGCAAATGTGCTCAGCTGATGTGTCTGGGCAAAATAATGAAGGACAGATAAGGCCTAAAGTAACAGCAGTTTGCAAAGAAGGGAGCACAAGAGTGAAGGAAATGATTGCTTCTCTACAAATTAGTTTTCTATTTATAGGGGTGCATGACACACAACAGGCACAGAACGGAGCAGGGGATGTAGATCTACGGTCTTGTATCAAAAGTGAGCATCTTTTCAGAAGGTGGTTCCCAGCGGAAGTAATGCTTGAGGCAAAGATTGCACGTGAATTTTTCCATGTGCTTTTATGCAGAAGTCAGATTTCATGCTTATTGTGGCCTTCTAGGCTTAACATCTACAAATGTGTTTCTGTATGCTTGCAGTGTTACATGCATGAGACTTCCTCACTGACTGGAATCAACTAATCTAGTGCTTCCAATATGGTCTAGCGGTTAGGATTCCTGGTTTTCACCCAGGAAGCCTGGGTTTGACTCCCAGTTATGGGAAGCTTAAGTTTACAAGTATGTGAGGGGTGGGAGTCAGGAGGATGGAGCCAGGCTCTTAACAAGGTCATCTGGTGATAGGACAAGGGGCAATGGATGCAAGCTGGAACAGAGGAGGTTCCATCTCAGTATCAGCAGGAACTTCTTCCCAGTGAGAGTAATGGAGCATTGGAACAGGCTGCTCAGGGGGGTTGTGGAGTCTCCTTATCTGGAGATGCTCAAGACCCACCTGGATGTGCTTCTGTGCAACTAGGTGATTCTGCTGTGGCAGAGGGACTGGACTAGATGATCTTTTATATCCTTTCTGATCCCTAAGGATTCTATGATTCTAATGTGAGGGAAGGAGCTTAAGATTCCTTTGGTTACAACCTGTGAACTGCTTTAGATTTCAGTGAAAACTCTGCCATCAAAAAGTGCCTCATCTGCACAAGACACAGATGCCGTGAAGAGGTGAATAGCACACACAGGAGAGGACGGAATTAAGGTTGCTTGAGTGACTTGAAATACACATTTCTATGCAAATAGCTGTGTTGTGGCATTCTGGGGTCTTTGGTTTCATACTATAATCTGAACTTGCGGTTCCCAGGGGGTTTTAATGTTTTTAGAGAAAACTCCAGTATTGTCTTAAGGTTTTTCCTTTCAGCAATAAACAGATGTTCAGAAGCTGAACTCTGGTTTAAGGAAATTGTCTTTGGAACTTTTCTGTAGATCCTATCAACCAGCCTTTCTGCTGCAGTAGGAGCACAATTTAGCAGAAAGACGGGGAGAGGGACGACTCTATTATTCACGTTTTCACAGTGATGGCCAAGCTAGAGTGTGGGACAGATTCAACCGCTGTCTATCCTGGTGCAATCCCTGCTATCTGGTTTTTAGTTTCCTCTGTAATTCAGACAGAAACCTGCCTCCTTGGCTGATAAATCATGTTTAGTGGAGGCAAAGCAGGGATGTTTGTCTCAGAGTGAAAGCAACATTCAGAATCAACTGTGGTTGACCAACCTTAATGCATGCCTTGTTTCCTAATGACCAAGGCAGTGTTAGCGTAGCTGTTGTGAAGGCAATCGCAGTGGACACAGCAGAGCCCAGAGGAAGCAGGAGTTTATTTCTAGACCCCCCACTTTGGTGGACAGATGTAGTTGCTGGCTCTTCTAGTCATGAGGTCAAATCACAAAACAAAGTAGGAAAGATTCAGTGGTCTGTGAGGTTTTTCTTCTCTTCCTAGGACAACCGGGTGTCTTGTTCATCAGTATGCTGTATGAGATGCACTTTCTCTTATAAAATGTGCTTGTTTCACTGTTCATTTATTATAAGAAATAACAGCACTCACATGCCAGTTTTCTTCTATTTGAACCTAATTTCATGAATCCCTGCAGAAAGCTAAATATATCTGTTCAATTTGCACTTAGGAAGTATACGGCTGCATTTATAAATACTCTAGTCTTTTCTCTCTAATGCTACCGATAGTCTACTTCTGAAACAAAAATTCATGCTAATATTTTATGCTTCATAAAACTTTTAGCATTTTCCCTGCTCTTAAGTTCTGGGGCTCTTTTTTTTCTACCTTATGGTAGGCCATGATCTGGCCTTATTCTCAAGGGATCCTTCACGAGGCTGTTAAGCTACAGGGCAAATACCTATATGATTTTTTTTTTCCTTAGGTGCTACATAATTCTTGAGCATGCTTCATAAATCCACCAAATGGCTGTTGCTCTTTTGTTGGATGGCTCATCAGCTTGTCATTTGAGAGACACAAAAGAGAAAGACTAGTTACTTAGGCAGGTTTGGAAGAATGAAAGGAGCAGAGAGGGCAAAATACTTCCTTGGCGGATGTCAGGAAAAGGTTCAAGAGGAACTGTCTAATGGCAGCTGTTTGTCCTACGTCCTGTTCCAGCCAGCATTTGCTTTTACCATACCATTTTCAATATTCCAGGTAGTTCAGTAAAATATTCCCATGAAAAACATGAAAACAAATATGTGATGTTCTGCAGTGGAATTTTTCCCATGGTTTTTATCTTTTCTCTTCTTTTTTCTGCCTTTTCTGTCTGGTAGGATCTACTTCTCTCCTCATGATGTAACAAAACTAATAGATGGATGTGCTGAAGAATATGTGTAATGAATTAAAACCAAGTCTGCTTATGATACCACTGACAAGTCTGATTTTGTCCCTTGATCCTTGAAAAATTATTGCAATACTTCTCTATGAAGATGATGAAGGAAGTAGAGCACCTCCCTAATGAGGAAAGGCCGAGGGAGCTGGGTCTCTTTAGCTTGGAGAAGAGGAGACTGAGAGGTGACCTCATTCATGTCTATAAATAGGTGAGGGGTGGTTGGAACCAGGCTCTTCTCAAGGTCATCTGGTGATAGGACAAGGGGCAATGGGTGCAAGCTGGAACAGGGGAGGTTCCATATACATGTCAGAGGAACTTCCTCACAGTGAGGGTACCGGAGCATTGGAACAGGCTGCCCAGGGGGGTTGTGGAGTCTCCTTCCCTGGAAATGTTCCAGACCAGCCTAGGTCTGTTCCTGTGTGACTTGGTCTAGGTGATCCTGCTGTGGCAGGGGGATTGGACTGGATGATCTTTTGAGGTCCCTTCTCATCCCTAACGATTCTGTGGTACTTATTCAAGATTCTTGCTGTTGAATTGCATGGATGAAACTGAAACTCAGAATAAATATACTTCTGTGCTGGAAACTTGTGGTTAGTATTTTAAGTCCTGCAGAATTGGTGTTTTCCTTGTGTTTTCAATTCCTGGAGTCAGGTGATTTGAAAATTCTTTTTCTGAACATGTAATTATTTCTGCTTGTGTGTGATCACTTGCTTTTCCAAACTGATGGGAGAAGTTGTGAAAATATTATTTGCTTCTTAAAGTCTCAGAAGTGCGAAGGTAAACAGGAATTCAAATGTTTTTATTTAAAAAAAAACAGAGGAAGGATTTATTTTAGACATATCTCACGATTTTTGAGATCAATTGTGCGCCCTGTTAACATCTAGGGTTGGAAATACTTAGCCTGTGCATTGTTTCCAATTACATCTGTCCTATTCACAGCAATCTTTTTCTCCAGTTTTTGATCTAGAGCAATATAACTGAGAGGAAAATTCCAACTTCAAATGGACTTTATTTTCTCAAACCCTGGCAGTGTTTAAAAGTGAGCTCCGCCATCTCACTTTGCTTTATATTCAGTTCAATTTGAGGTGTTTATTTTCATCCAGCCCTTTATATTATTTATTGCTCCCTTGAACAAAGCAGTACATATTTCTTTCTCAGCAGAGGGAGAGCCTGGGCTTGTTTCCAAGGCATTTTTGAGAGGAGTAAGCCATGGCAGTTTGCAGCAGCACAGAAGAGACTCTCAGCTACACCCTTATCAGGATATGTTTGTGGCTATTAGTTTAAGGTACATCTGTGACCTGCTTAATTGAGAAATTCAAAAGGGAGAAAACACAGGCCCCTGCTTCATTTTGTCGTTTTATCCAGTGTACATCTTAGAAATAAACCCGATGTTGTTTTGAAAATGGCTTGAAGTTACTATGAATGTAGACAGGAATTGCTATGAACGATGTGTTCGCTGAGCAGATATTGTTATGGAGAAGAAAAGGAATAGCACCATGGGAAGGAATAAAGGTGCTAACCTACAGGTAATTACTTGCTATCTACAACTTATTACGGGTATGGAAAAGAGTCTGGTTTTGGCCCACGTGGAATGCTTTGTTTAGTAATTTAACCATCAGCCTTTTGACGTACTTTGTGCTCCTCTAGTAAGATGTTCTAGCATCTTATTTGCCTCTTTTGTTAATGTAGCTGCATATCACATTGAATGCTTTAGGAGTGTTTCTGAAATAACTACTAAATCTTTTGCCTGGATAAGCTTCTCTAACACCTCTCAATTTAGTGTAAAATACCCTCTTTCAGCCATTGCTGCAAGTCTCACCGTGCTATCGTCCTTCTCTGGCTACGTATGGCATTGCCTGAAGTAGGGGATGTTTCAGTCATCCTTCCTATCAGCTTTTTTAGCTCTGCTGCATATAGGCTCTCTGTATAGTGTATAAATATAGATTCTCACTGTTCTCTAGGTTTTTTCTTATCTGAAGCATACAGCAGAAACAGAGGTGTCTGAAGAGCTAACGACAATTAAATGTATGGAAAAGGCTTCTGTGAGAAGAGAGGCAAAAAAGAATACTGCTTCAAGCAGAGACACCAGGCCATGTTATACCTACCCGAAATAATCAGTGTTACAGGGAAGGCAAATCACAAACATTTTACTTCTCTCCAAGCAAAGGGACTTAATGCAGCTGGCACATTACAATATATACCAGTAAAAATGCAGGGCATCTGCTTTACAAAGAGCATGAACCAGGGAACTTTGTCACTGAGGAGCAGCATTGACCTTCTGTCCTGCCCTCTTTTACACCATGCACCGTGCGAGGGGTCTGATTCAGCAGAAGTTAACATTCCCATGTGTTTACATGGAGCATGGGAGTGGATTGAGTGCTGCAGCAGGGGTGCTGCTGGGTGAGGACTTGTTCTTCCTGGGAGATGGGTGGTAGTAAATGCCTGAATGGCTAGCATGTTGGACTACCTGCAAGCTGGTACCCAGGAGCTGCCCACATGTACAAACAAGCCATGCACATCCATAACTTTATGAGTTGCCATTGCTTTGAATTTGCTTCACACCATGCATACAGCCTCCATCCGTGCTGAAGTGTGATGCACCCACCGACTCTCTTAGTGCCCCAGCATCTATGTGACTAGTGATCAAGGGTCCTATGCCAAAAATTGAACTGGTCCACAGTCAGTGCATAATCAGCTCTTTAGCATGACAGTCTTGATAGTGCCTGTTCCCCAGTTTGCACCAACATGAGGTTGTTTCCCAGTAATATGATCAAGATGAGTACCCAAGTGGCCCTAAATGATTTTGTTAGTTACCCGATTAACTTGCAGAAGTGCCCCAGCTCCTTCCTCCAGAAAGTCACAACTGTGTCCACATGCCCTAGTTTGAGTTAGAAAAGATCTTAAGTCCAGACTTAACCCATGACATGAGAGAGCACGTTTGTGTCAGCCACTACAACAGTGACCTAAGGGACAGGCAAGTTAAAGCACTGCTGACTGGACCTTTCCAGAGGTAGGGACTTGGGTATAGGTGGATATGAGCACCAGTGACATGGTAGATACATAATTTTGATAACTCTTCAGGAAAAGCTAGAGTTGGACATGAAGAAACCACTGGTACCCCTTCAATATCAGGCTCATAATGGTGTGACTGCCTGGCTTCACTGGAATTACTTCTGTCAGCGACAAGGCAAGCTCCACATTCCCTGGAGGCAGCTATGTTCCTCTGGCTGAAAATCCTTTGATCCTAGGGTTATCCAGGTAGCTAAGTCACCTCTCTGCTTATGAGTGGGTAAGTTGTGCTCCTTTTTGAAGATGTGGTGGCAAACAGACCTACTCCAGGGGTTGTTTTATGCTGCTGCAGTGTGGTCTGTAATTATAAGTCACTAGCGTTGAGAGCTCTGGGCTATTCTGTTAGGTTTTTGCATGGTGACTGGGAAAATAATAAAATTATCCTCGCATGCTATTCTCCATCACCTTGCAGGATATTAGTGTTCTAGCAGGGGGGCAATGTTACATGGAGTTTGCATTGCACTGAGGAATTTTTAATGTAGAAGCCTACAGGGACTTAGCTTTGGACTTGAGGGGGAGGAATTCAAATGGCATGCAATCTACGGGTTTTTCTTTCTCAACATTATCTAAATTAACAGTTTACTGTTTTCTTTGTGTCTCCCCTATTATAGGCTTAAGTGCTTAATCTAGAGCTTAAGGGCCTTAGGAGGAACAAACTGGGAAAAGTCCCTAAGGAAATGCAGCTCTGGTTTCTTAAAATGGGCAGTACTTTAAGGACCAAACACACAGACCCTCCTCCTCCCACCCTGCAGTTTTCTGGCTCAGGAAGAGTGGCCTGTACATGGTGGCTCTGTGCTGCTAGCATGCCAGGAACACTTGGAGATGGGAAGCTTGCTGGAGAGATCTCTGTGGTTGGCAAGCCTGGTGGAGCTGTGGGGAGAAAGGCTCCCACTGATAATGGGTTGCTAACAAAACCCATGACAGCGCTAGCTGAGGTGACTTTGCCAATCATATGTGTACATCCTCCCAGCTTCATTAAATTCCTTGTAAAATCCAGACAGATGATTTCACAGCTGTAGATACCCTACACTGAAAGTACAGACCTGCAGAGACCAAAGTAACCCTGCTTTGCTGCTGGAGGAGAGATACATACCTCCTCAGTAGGGACTGTGACAGCTGGAGGACGTGGAGGAGGACCAGCTCAGGGATGTTAGTTTATTAGTCGCTTTGCATGAAGTTTTTCCTAGCAGATTCCTAGTATCTACAGCTTCTGTGAAGGTTGGTTTATCCTTTTATGTTGCTGGCTACTGGTCTTGATGAATAAGCATTATAATTTTGTTTATTTCAACATTATCAGCTCTCTTCTGTTTTTGTTTAAGGTGCATACAGACTTCTGGGCTTCGTCAGTCATTAGATATAATTTATTTTAATTACTGCTTAAATCCCTGAGGAAATTAAATGCAAACTATGTGCGGTTTAGCTACAGAGCTGGTTTGTAAAAGCACAGACATTCAGGATGATAAAACTCTGATTTTGTGCTTCCTTCCTCTTGTTAGTTTCCCCTAGATGAGCTTGATATATTTAGGCAGCAAGCACAGACTCAGGGAACGTATTAATGGCAAAATGGAGAGAATATGCTTCTGCAATCATAGAACCATTACGGTTAAGACCTTTAAGATCATTGAGTCCAACTGTTAACCACCTTCTACCAAACCCACTATGAAACCATGTTCTTGTGCACTCTACCTACAAGACTTTTGAAGATGTCCAGGGGTGGCTGTTCAACCGCTTCCTAGGGCAGCCTGTTCCAATGTTAGTGACCCTTTCAATATAGAACTTTTTCCTAATGTCTAACCACAACTTCCCCTGGTACAACATGAGGTCATTTCCTCTAGTCCTATCACTTGTTAATTGTGAGAAGAGACCAACACCTTCCTCTTTACAAACTCATTTTGGGTAGTTGTAAACAGCAATAAGATCCTCCTCCTTCAACCTCCTCCTCAGCCACAGCTCCTTCAGCCACTCCTCATAAGGCTTATTCTCCAGATCCTTCACCAGCTTTGATGACCCTCTCTGGACCTGCTCCAGCATTTCCGTGTCCACCTTGTACTGAGGTGCCCAAATCTGAACCCAGTACTCAAGCTGTGGCCTCACTAGTCCCTGAGCCGGCTGTGCTGGCAGCCTCACTAGTTTATGCCTGTAGTCCCTGTACTGCAGGCAGAGGTACAAGCCCTGCTGCCTGGTCGATGGTGTTCTGTTAGGCAGGGTTGGTTGAATTTCAAGTTTTATCTCATGAAATGTGACATTCTTAGCATTTTCTTCAGGTGGCAATTGGCTAGAACGTGAGTGTTTCTTGTTTGGTTTCAGTTTAAGCTTTGTTAAAATAACACACAATCTTCCCTCACAAAGCATTCTCTTCAAATCCTTTTGTACTTTAATTCCTCAAACCTACACGGACCTATAATTTAATTTCATTTAAAAAGATTTAAACTTGCTACATATAATAAGGAGTTTTAAGTTCTGAATGAAAGTCTATTAAAGTAGGTGCTATAAAAGAATCGTTCTAGAGTTAACCTAGCTTTTCTATAGGAAGTAAACTTGTAAAGGGATGATGCCCTATATACTACAACTCTAACAACTGAAAGGTTACAAAAAGTGGTTAAAAGGGTTTGGTTAACTATATTTAAGAATGCCCTTAGACCCGTCACTGAAAAAGGGATGGAGTTAGAAAAAGGAACAAAAGAATCTCTCATCACAAGAATACAGAAGTCTGTTGCCTAACTCTTTCTCGTCTTCTTGCATTCTTGTGTTATCATGAAAGGGAAGCATCTCAGATAGCAGGTCACTATGGCCAGCAGCTAAACTGTGACACCACCAATTGTAGCTGGGTCAATCCGAGAGGGGAAAAAGAGGAAGAAATAGTGATTTTTTTTCGTGCTTCTGCTGTGGCACCTGAAGTCCAGCACTGAAGATGTGAGAAGGAAAGTCTCCTAATCTACTTTTTAAACTTTTACTAGCAGTATAAAGGGGAAAGGATAGATGGATGAGTGTTGCTTAGGAAAAGCAGTCAGAAATTGTACTCTTTATTAAAGAAAGGCAGTGCTATAGACACTCTGTGCACAGAACAGCCATGCAGAATACTTGGCAAGAGTTAAACAAAGGAGAGAAGATCGCTGTTGCTTAGGAGTTAAACTGGGTAAAGCAAGTGTAGGTGCATGTTGTGCTGTGAAAGTTCTGTCTCTGGAGTGGCACGAGTAAAGCTCTTTGGAGGACTGACTTTTGCAAAGCATGTTTTCTCTTGGGGTCTACAGCTTTTGAGAGAGGACATTTGGCTCACTGCACTGCATCCAGAGGTGGCCTTCTAGCAGCACATGTTGTAGGAGTGAGCCTGATTTCTACTGGAGATTAGGAGAGGGTCAAGTAGTAGCTCTGTGCCAGTGCCAGGAGGAAACTCATAAGTCTTAGCTGTTCTATTCACCAGTTAATCACACCCTCACAACTACTGCTGATGGACCAGTGGAGCCCATCCCCTACTCTACAACAGGGATCTAGTTGCTATACTGGGTGCTGTGGGATGATGCCAAGGATGCTAAGGGTGCCGTTTTGTGAGGGAGTCTCCTTGGTTCCCTCCTTGTCCTCTGTAATGAAACAGCCTGCTATTGCTACTCCCTGACTCTTTGTGTTCATGACATATTGCAAAGCTGCATGAATTGATGAGAAATTGTTCTTGATCTGTACTTCAGGAGAGCCATAGGTAGCTGAAAGTCTTAATTTTTTGCACACAAGATATGTAAGGAATTGTCTGTGGCTGTAATATCCAGATACAAGTTTAGAACAGAATATGGGAGTTTGTAAGTTTTAGAAGAATAAGGTTTTCTACCAGACTCTTCTTTCCCAACACTTACCTACTTTTCAGGGGCAATTTATGGAGCTTTATGAAAAGGATTACAAAATTATAGAATCATTAGGGATCAGAAGGGACCTCAAAATATCAGGTAGTCCAATCCCCCTGCCACAGCAGGATCACCTAGGCCAAGTCACACAGGAACGCATCCAGGCGGTTCTTGAATGTCTCCAGAGAAGGAGACCCCACAACCCCCCTGGGCAGCCTGTTCTAATGCTCTGTCACCCTCCCTGGGAAAAAGTTCCTGCTGATATTGATATGGAACCTCCTCTGTACCAGTTTGCACCCATTGCCCCTTGTCCTATCACCAGATGACCTTGAGAAGAGCCTGGCTCCATCTTCCTAACACCCACCCCTCTCATATCTATAGACATGAATGAGGTCACGCCTCAGCCTCCTCTACTCCAAGCTCAAGAGACCCAGCTCCCTCAGCCTTTCCTCATAAGGGAGGTGTTCTACTTCCTTCATCCTCTTTGTTGCTCTATGCTGGACACCCTCCAGTAGCTCTCTGTCCTTCTTGAACTGAGGGGCCCAGAACTGGACACAATACTCCAGATGCTGTCTCACTAGCACAGAGTAGAGGGGGAGAAGAACCTCTCTCAATGTGCTAACCACCCCACTTCTGATCCTCCCCAGGATGCTGTTGGCCCTCTTGGCCACAAGAGCACATTGCTGGCTCACAGTCATTCTTCTGTCCACTTTGACCCCCAGGCCCCTTTCTCCTGCTCTCCAGCTGGATGCTGATTCTCAATGACTTTCCTTTGATTCTGTTTTTGTAAATCCCAGTATCTTTGTGTTAAGCGTTTCTAGAGAACACTTTTTTGGAGGGTGCTTATATTTACTGCACTTAGCCAATTTTTGAGCCTTCTATTACACTAAACCCATTATTGCAAGGCTTCCAACACCCTCCTCTTCTGACAGGTTTTCTGTCCTCAGGCTGCTCACTGTGCAGATCACCCAGCTTTACCAGAGTCTCACAGGAGGCAGTCCTTTCCCAAGGACTCCTTTCTTCTGTAACTCAAAAGTTACAGGAGTAAACTTAAAGCATACTCTAAATGGGGAGAAATGTGATTCCTCACGCCCTAGAGTACTTGCTTTCCAGGATGGAGTCTCGCTTCCTGGGGAAACAGCATTTCCTTCAAGACCTGCAAGGATGTAGAACTTCACATTTTTGACACCTCTGTGTAGAAAGAGTTATTTTTGGCTTGTTTTAACTGCTTTCTGTGATTCCCCCCTGAGTCGTCAATAGCTGGTAATTACACACCTGCTTTTGCAGGCAATAAAATTTTGAAGGAGCTTCAATATATTTTTATACTATTTTGCACTTCCATCAGCAGGTTATGTGGGGTTTCTTGGTATTTTGCAGGGGGTTGGTAGTATGTCCTTTCCACAAGATACACGATGGTGGAGATGTTGAAGTGAGAACGTTTTGGGCAGTTTGTGTAGGTAGCCTATGAAATGCACACCTCTAGACATCACAGATGTGTTTCTATCAACACCATGCCACAGGATCGGCTTAGCTTCATTTGCAGGTTCGCACACTTTAATGCAAGATGTTGTGATCCTTGTCTCCCAGAAAAATGTGTAAGGGGTTTTTGTTTTAGGTTGAACTAGTGGAAGACAAATGAGACAGCAAAAAGAGGGCGGCTTTGAATAAGGCCTTAGTTGCACAGCAGTACTCCTGTTCAATATTAGGGAAAGGGGAGCCTTTTCTGTGTTAGACACCTGTGAGCAATGCTTCTTCGGCTCTGGCCATCCTCTTGTAACTCCCTGCCATGCCTGTGTGGTCCGTTCTTATCAGCTGAACTTGTCCAAACATATAGGGTTGTGAATCAAGGACAGAGAAGGGAAGGAACTCCAGCTTTTTTTTTCTTGATGTTATTGCTTGATGTTATTACTTCTTCCCAGTGAGGGTGATGGGGGCACTGGAGGGGGCTGCCAGGTGGGTTGTAGATTCTCCTTCTCTGGAGATATTTGAAACCCACCTGGACTTGGTCTAAGTGATCCTGCTGTGGCAGGGGGATTGGACTGGGTGATCTTTTGAGGTCCCTTCCCATCCCTGATGATTCTATGAGTCAATGCTTTATTTTAGTCCACAGACCATTCTTTTTGAGCGGCTCTACTTTTCAGATTAATTCAGGGGGTGTATGAGAAAGCAGGATGGGAAAACTCACTGGGAATATGAGGCTACCTGTAGTGTGCATTGTGGAATTATGCACTGTATGATGCATGGACAGAGTGGGACAGGACAGCCCTTAATACTTGAAGTTAAATCTCTCAGAAATAGTGCTACTGTTAAATTACAATATGGACCACAGCCAGTATGTGTCTCTGGGTAGGGTGCAGTAGTGCTGTGTTTGTACTCTATGAGATTTACTCTTTCAGACTGGAATAAATGCTAATTTTATTTTGATGACTGAACAACGTGCTATTAAAGAGGTGAATATAGCCACTGCAAAGACACTTCCACATTTATTGACTGAAGCAGTATATGCCAAACACATTATCATTGCTTGCCTTCCTAAGTTTTTTTGCCTACTATCATGTCGTTTTATACCTGTGTTTAGGAGATACAGCTCTGAGACTGATACGGATAATAGAAAAGACCTGGAAGTCAAACAAAAAGCAGAAGTGACTGGAAGAGGCTTCTAAGTACTTCAGTAAAAGTGCTATTTAACCTGTTGGCTAATAGAAAAACACTATTTCTCCAGCAGCTAGTGGAACAATGTATTTAGCAATTAAATTAATCCAAACAAATAGGGATTTCAACCACCTTTGTCCTGGCTAAATCCCAGCTTAGGTAATTGCATTCTGGCTACTTGCATTCCCTCTGGAGTTTCTCCTGGCTAAGTTACAGCTGACAGTATGCGTGTGTGCGATGGGCTTGTTGTGAACAGGCTTGTCAGCATCTAGGAAATCCTATCTGGTGAAAAAACCCGAAGGTGAATGCAACTCTGTGTAAGTAAGGTGTGACTCTTGTGTTGTATTTAACTTGTTAGTAGAATTTGTAGATAATAGCAACCACCAGGACCGGCATGTAGTAGCAATGGCCACAATATGAGCAGATAGGCAGTGGTTTGAAATATGCAAACAGACTAGATTGGCCCTTCCTTTCCTCCTCAGCCTTCCTGTGCTTCCTTCTGAAGCTGAACCTTCTTCAAGTCAAAGCTTTCTGCAAGTAGCTCCCTGTATTCTTAATAATGCCAGTTCATCCTCCTGCTTCACAGCGTAGCACAGATGCACAGGTGGAACTGAGAGGTGACACTGGGGAGAGGAAAGGGACTAAGGAAACCAGCATTGAGACAAAGCACCCCCTCCCATTGGCACACGTGGTACCCCAGCCCTTGGGGAGGTTTAGCTGAAGCTGACAAATTTCTAAAGCCCTTCTGGGGAAATGAAAGGAAGCACTGAACTGGGATTTAGCCGCTTACATCTCCTACTTTATCTGGTACAAAGCAGTCCCTGGCTGTGGCTTTGATGCCGTTTTGAAGGATCAGGAATATCACAGTAATTAAATTAATTGTATTGATTGCAAGCTCCCTTGGAAAGAATCTTCTTTGTGAAGCTGAAAAGTGAAAGCATGAGTCAAGGGTAACAAGCTGTGTTCTCCATGAATTTTCCTTTTCTTTCCCTGTTCCATTTCAGAAAATAAAACATCCTTTGTGACCTAACAAGGTGATGAAGCTGTAGCTAGCACACAGCGAACAGGTGAGGGAGTCCTTTTTGCCCTCTGCTTTTGATGAAGTTGAAGAGATGATTCATGTTTCCAAACACAAGGCACTAAGAATCCGTTCAAATCACTCACATAGAAGATGCCACTGGGCAAATGCACTACTGCTTCCACGTGGAGTCATCAGGGAAATTCAGAACCACCAGCATTTTCCTCGCAGTTTTGGGACAGCTTTTCCAAAACACATGCAGCCTGTTACCGTAACCTGGACTTGGGAAGTGGCTCTTCATGGTATTTGTTGAAGAACATGAGGACACGTTCAGCTTCTGCTAAGAGCTGCAGTCACCTAGAGATCAGGTACAGGCACACCACCCCACAGGGAGCATCTGAGGGCAGTCAGTTCAACACAGCAAAATGAAATAACAGCAGTAACAAGGTCTGAGGCAAAGAAGTGGTTTCTTTTGGCCTTAACAAGTGCTTTAGCAGCTGTGCAAAACATAGAGTCCTTGGGTGAACGAATTAATAGAAATGAGCATTGGCAAGCAAATTGTAATGAAAATTGCTTTTTATCACAAAGATCTTCAGGCAACTAAGTCCAAAATCTGAAAATTTTGGATGTAGTTTCTAGTTATCAAAGGGAAAACACTTTCAGCAGGATAAACAGAAAACAAATGTCTCAGCTTGAAGCTCTCCTTAATTTACTTCTGTTAAAATGATTCAGCCATCACCGTTTGTCTATGATAGATATTTTGTTGAGGGAACTAATTTGAATGTGCATGGTAGATGAACGGCGCTGAAAACTCTAATTTTTATTAGCTCTAACCCTTGATCTTAATTAACTTCAGATCTGTTTCCATAGAAACCAACTATACAATCAATAAAATACTACAGCTAGCTGCTCTGTTGAGGAAGTACACAGAAAAAAATTAGGAGTAGTATTTGCCTCTGACCACTGTGTGGACACAGCAACAAATGTACTACTGTACTACCCTCTGTGACAGCTGCACTGCTTATACTCAGCCCGCAGGTCTACCAGTCCAGTACAGAGGGCGTGCTGGCTGCCTTAGTGAGAAGCACTGTGCTGCAAGGCATTCAGAGAGCTCCAGCCACATACCCCAGGCACCTGAGCCCTCAAAGAGCATCTCAGCCAAAAAGAGCTGTACACAACCACCAACCCTAACTTTGGTTATGCTGACTGCCACAATCATAGAATCATCATGACTGGAAAGAATCTCCAGGATCATCAAGCCCAACATCTCCCTAAGCCCTACACCACAGCCTTAAATCTCATTTTTTAAACACCTCCAGGGATGGTGACTCTACCACCTCCCTGCGCAGCCTGGTCCAGTGCCCAACCACTCTCTCAGGGAAGAACTCCTTCCCAATATCCGATCTAAATCTCCCCTGATGCAACTTGAGGCCATTTCCTCTCATCTTTTCATTAGTAATTTGGGAGAAAAGACCAGCACCAGCCCCACTAACAACCTCCTTTTAGGTAGTTTTAAAGAGCAATAAGGTCAATTCTACCTTTGTTATGACACTGTTAATCTGGTTTTTGGATGGTATTTTGTCAGTCTTACACATCTCTGACACCCTCAAAAGTCAGTTCCCTGCTAGAGAAAAGTAAATCAGACAGGGAAATTCCCTTTGCTGCACAAACAGATGAGCAAAATGTAAAGCCAGGATGCTACTTTCCTTCTTAGCGATTGACAGCAGTTCTGATAGGGGCAACAGAAGGAACTGCTTCTTTTTTCCATTCACAGAAGCCAGGTCAATATCCAATATCTGTTCCCAGAAACTCTTATGGCTTATCCTCTGTCCACAGGAAAAGGTCAAGACAAAGTGAAGGAGTACAGCTGCAGGGTCCTTGGGAAAATATTTGAGCGATGTCTTCCAGCACCTGGAGTACCTGCACCTCCAGCACTTGCAGCAATCTCTACCGTTCAGGCTGCAGAATTAAGGAGTGAGTAGACCCTGTGCTAAACTGTTTGAGAGATACAAATTCAAAAGTAATAAATCCTTGCCATTGAACTCCTACAGCAGTGTATTGTAAACTAAGTGCGTTGCTATGCCTTGTAATTTTCAGCCTTCAGAGTAGTGCACTTAGAAGTCTATTAGCGAGCACTCTGATGTACTGTGCTATTGTTCAAGTCTAAGGTTAGGGGAATGTAGTTTAGGGAACGTAGTTTAGCCTAAGAATATTGTTATTCAGTGGTTATGCAAGATGTCCCTTGGTTTTGAGAAACAGTTTAATGGAAGAGTTACAGAGAAAGGAGCTGTATTCTGTCGGGGTCAGGGGGTCTGATGAGGCTTGGCATATTGCCATAGAATATGGGATGGGGCAGACACAGGGTCATATAACTTAGTGACATATAATGTGAAATGTATTTTTCCAGTAGCTTGAGCCTGGACAGTGAATAGTATTTTTTGCAGTAATATTTCTGTTCAAAGACACGTGCGTGTGACACACTCATGCTAGTCAAGGTCTCACCCAGTGCCTCTAGTCCAATTTGGATGAACATCCAGGGAGAAGAATGCTCACCCTAACTGACTTAGTCAGGTTCTGGTTTGCAGCTCCTGAGCATAGCACTTCCACCTTCTGCTCAGCCCTCTGCAAGACATTGGGCAACAATGGGAACGTGTGCCTTCAAATGCATTAAGAACCCTTTAACTGCTTTGTGGCTGTTGTTTTGTAATCTAATTGCAGTCACGAGGCCAGTACTGTGCCATGTGTAGTTTGTCCATCTATATTTTAATACATTTTTGTATACCTGCTGCTAAGTCCTATGCATTTTTAATGCACTGGAATACTCCATGTTAAGAGATACAGAGTGCTTCCCTAGACGAAAAGGATGTTTTACTGATCAGGGAGTTAACAACTGGCTTAGCCAAGCACAAAAGAGGGCTGTACCTGATCTGTCAGTCATTTGGATGTTTCCAGAGAAGTGACAGTAATTAATAGTCTAATAAGAAACCTCATAGTCTAATAATCTCAGTAATCTAATAAGAGACCTCCATAGATATGAAGGAAGGATAGGAGCATGAGAATGAAATTCATAAACTCACTGAATCCTTAAGAAAGCTCTCCAGTAGAAGGACAAAATCCAGCCATTAACATTTCCCCAGGTTGAATGTTAATGTTGAGATTAAGAGTTGGTAAAGAACTGGAGGCTCCACTAGATGTCAAATAACTTTAAAAGACTGTAATTTTTTTAGACAAGGTGCACACATGCTTTGTAATTGTCTTTGCGTGCTTTGGACCTTTGCAATTGAAGTAATTTTCACCTGTCTTGAGTTCTGAGGGGTTTCAAGCATCAAGGGTATCCCATTTCAGTAAGAGAGGGAGATCCTTGCAGTCATTGGGGTACTAGTATTTGCTTGTTTGGCTGGTTTTGTTCCTATACTACCTCTCTGAATTTTATCTAGGTGACCAAGCAGTAACAGATTCAGGCTCTAGGACCACTTGGGGTGCAGGGGGTAGAGAGAAGAAATATCAGGTGTGTGCAGCTGTTATCCAAGAAAGTTTCCTGACGTATAGAGAGACAATAGAGACAATGCCAGAAGCGTGAGGGTCCTGAGGGAATCTGACACTGACAGCTCTTGGGCTTGATCTCATCTGTGTTGAAAAAAAACACAACACAAAAGTAGCAACAAAAAAGCCAAAGCCCAAACAAGCAACCCAACCACTTGGCTACAGGGTCTCTGCTGTGTTGTCCTGGTTGTTAGTGACTGTGTCCTGGAACTTCTGTGATCGTGTCCATCTGATAGGATGACTCTGATAATAAGTTAAGTGTCATGTCATTGTTAAGCATAGTGATCCTCAGACAGGGCAGGGAATTTGGGGACACAGCTGTGGTGGCCACGGAGGATGCAATCAAATGTTAAGAGTATAGAATCATAGAATCATCAGGGATCA
>VZRI01001196.1:267874-302944 GCA_013397515.1 Upupa epops | reverse complement strand
CCACTCTCACAATGAAGAACTTCCTCCTCACATCGAGTCTAAATCTCCCCATCTCCAGCTTTGCTCCATTCCCCCTAGTCCTGTTGCTACCTGAGATCCTGAAACACTATTTTAATTATATATTTTAATTGCCACAAGAGTATCAGAACGTAGCACCCCTGGTAATGCAGACCTTGTAAATTCAGCTCTACTGTGGTACTGGTAGTTTGTCCATCTCCAAAGAGCTAGCTGATTTTTTCAACAGCAGTGAGACTATGCAGTGGAGAAGGTATGTGATAAATTGCTTGGAAAATGAGTTTTTTCTGCTTTATATATTTTCCCTGAAAGGATTCTCCTGGGTGTTTTTGCTTAAGCAAATGAAAATTTAAAACCATTTGTATATGTTCATGTTTCTGTGAGTACCCATATCTAGATTACTAGCTTTTTCTCCCCCATCATGGAGATTAGAAACACAAACAAGAAGTCTGTGTGTGTGCATTCATGTATTACAGGAAGGACTGATGACAATGTCTATAATTAAAGTTAGCAAACACTTCCCATTACAAGACGCTGAAGATAGGGTGTTATAGCTCTTCAAAACATGAATTTTTGAGGATAGAGGCTTCTATAACAGGCCCATCCAAATTGCATATTGTTATTCAGTTGTTTTACAACTGAAAGATGACAAAACAAGGTCTCCTTGTCTGAAATAGAGTGAATCATCAGAAGACTCTAGTATTTCCACTGACAGAGTGAGGCTTAAAATCTGAATGGAGCAGGGAGTTTCTCTCAGGGATGCTCCTGTTATTATGTCTATTAAAAAACTAATTCCACCATCAGTCAAACTAGAAAGCTTTGAAAATATCTGATTTTCTGGAGTTCAACAAAGTTCCGAAGTCTGACAGCTAAGTCAAAGCTTCTGTTTGTATGGGGCATAGTTTGGATGAGGACTGTAACAGCCTGCCTGGTGATTACATATCATGTCAAGACTGAGTGCTATTAACAAAACGAAGGATTTTATTTCTCATCTCTGAGAAGCCTCTGCTAGGCATCAACACCAGAAACATGACTCCTTCACCGGTAAGAGAGGTGGAATATGCTGAGAAGCCAGGCATACACTGGCGCTGAAGTGAAATGAGGCAAAAGAGCAAGAGTTGGAAGTGTAGAGGTGGTGGAGTCAAAGAAAGAAAAAAGGCTGAAAGCTGAGAGGAAAGGAGGTGGCAGCTGTAGGGCAAGATAGGCAAGAAGAAAATGAGAGGAGGGATCATAGAATCGTTAGGGAGCAGAAGGGACCTCGAAAGATCATCTAGTCTAAACCCCCTGCCACGGCAGGATCACCTAGACCAAGTTGCACAGGAACACATCCAGATGGGGCTTGAACATCTCCAGAGAAGGAGACTCCACAACCCCCCTGAGCAGCCTGTTTCAACCCTCACTGGGAAGAAGTTCCTTCTGATATTTATATGGAACTTCCTCTCTTCCAGCTTTCACCCATTGCCCCTTGTTCATGTGAAGAAATAGAAAAGATTACAAGACTGTATAGACTACAAAAGTGGGAATTACATACTGAGGAAGGGGGGGATTGCTAGGAACATCTGAAAGAACACTGCAGAGGTAGCACTGAGAGAGGCTGAGGAACCGGCAAGACCCTGTCAGACTGGGAACTTGTGTGAGAAGGAACGATGAAGCTGGAGAAAGGAAATGCAGTCAAAGTGAAGAGGTGGCAAAGCAGAAACCAGGTCATTTGAGAAACAATGGAAGGAAGAACAGGGAAAAAATACTCTAATATGAAGTCCTGTCCTTTATTGGAATTTTTGTTTGTCAAAAACAAGGCATCCAGAATCAGTGTATTTCCCCCTTTGTTCTAATTTCTTTGTATTGGTTTTGTTGTTGTAAGCTAGGGATGGTTCTGTCCCCTCACCTCACAAAAGCCTTGTGAAGATAAATCACGTAATGTTAGTGAAACACTCACAGGCGCTAATGATGAGCACCACAGAAACTCCCAGGAGGAAATTAATAATTCTGTCTTCAGAACCACATTTGTAAATGTGCAGTAAATAAGGCCTGGGGCAATACACTGAGCAACAAGCAGAAAACAAAATATTGAATTGCTCCTCATTAAGTGAGCTCAGTCCTTTCTAGCCACAAAGCAGGCAGGAAAAACGCTGAGGAAAAAATACACTTGTATCATCAAAGGTTATATCGTAATTCACAAAGAGAAGGGAATCTGAGCTGAGGCAGAACTAGCAATCTTAATTCATTCCTTTCCTAACCCTGTTTGTGAAGCTGCAGATATGGTAGCACAGAATGTTATCTCATGAAGCTTGAAAAGCACAAGAAAGCAGTCTAGTTCAAAGAAGAGATTTCTGTTCAAGTAGCACAAAGACAATTCCCCTATTAGAAAGAGATTTGAGAGATGTAATTCCATGTTATCTGGCATACGTATGCTTATGACTGTAATATAAATGCCCTAACCTCACATTTCACACTCATCCAACCTACCCTAGCTGTTGTGAATTTGAAGGCATCTCTATTGTGAATGTGAAAGCATCTCTAACATGCTAAGAGGAATGAGGCAGGTGTATTCATCATTGTATTTTGTTTATAAGTAAACATGGAGCTGAAACAGCACCTTCTTTAGAAGTAATGTTTGCGTTTCTACAGGTATAGGCTGAGCAGCACATTACCTAGCTGACTGAGCTGGATTTCTCTGAATAGGGATATGAAACATGTGCCTAGTGTTCTAATTAAAGCCGAAGGCCATTCATCTCTCTAATTGCAACAATGCCCTCCAGGATAATTTCATCCCAAATGTACCATTCTTCTTTTACCCAAACAAGTGCCTTAAAAACCATCTGGAACCTTGCCAAGCATGAGAGAGAAAAATGTACTGGCTGTGATATCAAACCAGAAAATGTTACACGATGAAAAACTGAAGCGGTCAAGCAAAGTGAGGTTTTTTTCCCTTTTCTAGTAGGCTTCTGGAAATCTTGACATCTAATGCCTGAGTATTAGAGGTCATATAATTTAATTTTTCCCCACAAACTAGTAGGAGTCATCTCTTAATAAGCAAAGATTTTTTAAAGAGATCAGTAACCTTTGGGGCTGCCAAGTTGTTTCTTTTCGAGGAAAAAAGGCAAGTGAATTAGGCTTGGGAGCAGGATGTGCAGTCAGATGAAAGCTTCAGTGCAGGTTCTTTTGTAAACCAAGCAGTGAGCACCAGATGACTATCTTCTGAGGTGGGTTTTACAGGTCTAGCATTCTCTACAAACTTAGAATTTATTTGCACTTTGTAGGACATAATTTCAAAATCATCAAAGGAAAAGAGCATGTTTTTCCATTCTTTGCAGGATGAGTCCATCACTGTCAACAGCATTTTGCATGTCTTATTGATTTTAGTCCTAGGGTGCACGCAGTACATTTTCACTGCTGAAGATTAATAAGTAACACTAAACATCACTTACTTGGCCTAAGGACATGTGCTAAGAGTCTTCTCTGATCTTCAATGGGCAAGAATTGCACCATTATCTTCAACATTTATCTCCCTGTTCTCTGGAGTGAGAATTTTCCTTCTGTGGTCTGTCAAGCTATTAGAAACAGTGGACATAACACTAGGAAAAAAAAGATTACTAGAACTAAAGACCTCAGTCAATGAAACTATGCATTTGTAGAAGATTAATAGAATATTCCACTGTTGTGTGGGGTTCTTTGCCTCCACTGGTCAGGCACTGCTGCACCACCATGTGAGAGAGGATCTGAGGCACAAATCCCAAAAGAGTACTAACAGCTCCCACCCACTGCTTTTTCTTTTTGTCCTTTGGGCAGTGAGTTTTTTATTGATCACACCTAGCTTGAAAATGCCAGAATGCAAAGAGGGTATTTGTGAATGCAATATAGTGTGTTTTATTAAAAGGAAAAAGTAAAGAGAGAAAGAACAAAAGATAAAAAAGCCTCAGCCCATCTCAAGTCTGTCATTTCAAGGTTTTATTCCTGTGATGTCTTCAATAGATCATACACTGCTAACAGCCAGATCCTGTCTCTTTTAGAAATCAGTTTGTGCTTCATAATACTGTATTACATGACAGACGGGACCAGGCATAAATGAATACAAAGCTGGCTACCTCTTCTTAATATCTTTCTTTCTCTCCCTCTTCTCTCCCTCTTCTCATTTCTTAAGAGCTGGAGCTTGAAAAACAGTTTTCAAACCAGACTTTCTTTTGCTGGAACACATTGAAAGTCAATTGTCTCCACAGAACGACCTTGAATTCCACCGAGAATACGAGTTGTTGTTGTTGAGATTTGAAGACTCCAAAAATGATTGGTATGTGTGGGGGCTAAATTTCATGCTGCTTCTGGATTACTGTGTGTCCCAGTACCCTGAGAGATACAGCTGGTGCCACTTCAAGTGTCCTTAGGCAAAAACATGCAGGGTGACATCCTGCTGTTTATTAGCACTAGCAAAAGTCTTGCAGTAACGGTCATGACTCAAAATGTTATCACATTCATTGTCATGGTTTTAAACCCAGCACCACACAGCACAAGCCTACCCTCAGGCATCCAGACATCAGTTCTGGTGGGAAAGGTTCTCTTTTCACTTCGATATGACATGGGAGCATGCTGTTAAAATTAATAGTATTTACAGTCTTGTCAATTTGAGGGCCGCAAGGATGAGCAGAGGGATGGAGCACCTCTCCTATGAGGAGGGGCTGAGGGAATTTGGGCTGCTCAGCCTGGAGAAGAGAAGGTTCTGGGGGAACCTTTTCGCAGCCTTCCAGTCTCTGTAGTAAAATGAAGTGTGTTTTTCTTTGAATGGACTCTGTGACCTGACTAAAAAGCTACACGTGAAAATTACAGGTGGAAATCATGTCATTCATTATAAAGAGAACAACTTTGCTTGAGACACTGCTTGGGAGTTCTCTTCTGCTCAGGTAGATGGAGAAGAATCTTCAAAGCAGAGGCAATATCACTATGTCAATCAAACATATGAGGGAGGTGGTATAGCAGAGAGTGGTCTACCGCTGGCATGCAGCTCTCGTGTTGTCTCTGCAGGTGCCACCTCTGTCCTATTCCTCAGTACATGTGTTGCTGCCACTGCATGACAGTGTTCATGTGTTGTTTCTGAAGCAGTCTCTTTTTTTAAATTATTAGTCATTTTTCCTTTAACTTATTTTGCCGTCATCTTCCCTTTCAGATAAGAGAAGAAGAAAGGTGTCATTCCTTCCACAAAAGAACTTACCACAGGATTCCACCTGCGATAATCTGGTGCCGTTGCCAGAGCATGCATCTGCAGTTCCCTTGAGTGCAAGAATAACAATTAAGTACCGTGTGCCATTTCAACTGGAGAGTTAATGTGTCTGTAATTTCCTTTTTCTCTACTAAAGTACAAGAAGATAACTTGTTCTTTCCTTTATGGTCTTGTATGATCTACTGCTCTGCGGGGACAGGGATCATTTGTGTGTGAGAAAGAGCAAGAAATTGCTCGTTGTTGTAGTGGAAGCAAATGAAGATAATGTAAAGAGCAGGTAATTGACAACATCCGAGTGATCTGCAGCACCTCTCTGGCTTCTTCTGAGGTGCTTTAAAACGTTTCCAGTTACTTGCCCTAACTGAGCCTGAAACAGTGAGTCTGAAAATGCACTACTAGAATGAGAGTTAGGGATATGAGTATTTAAGGAAGTCTTTATCACAGCTACTTCTCTTCTGTTTCAGTGGTTGTTTCCTTTCCACAAAGACGGCAACAGCTTTGAATGCTGATAAAACAAAGTTTAGCAGAGTCTCCAGCAAAATACCTGATTCTGCGACTATCCAGCCTGGGCTTCCACTTACCCTGTAAGTATGCAATGATTTTTCATAGGCTGGACTGACTGCCTCTGGATATATAAGCAATTGGGATCTCTGTCATTATACTTGTGTCTGGGTACCAATATTAAATACACTCAAGAATGCATTTGTGGGCAGACATGAGCTCATTCTGCTTATGCTCCAAGACAATATACTGGTCTGCTACTGCAGAAGAGTTTATTATTTAGCTCATGCTGGCACTATATTAACATGCAAGGCCTTGGTGTGGAGTACAGGGCAGCTGAAGTCACCTGCTGCACAGGTATAACCTTAAGGGTGCAAAGTCAGATCCTTCAATATGACAGAGGTACTATGGATTATCTCTATATTTGTCTGGTCACATTTCCCACCTGGGATACCTGTCTGCTATCAGTCCCTGAGTGGTAGTGCCCCCCTGAGAAGAGATCGTCTGCCTCTGTCAGATGAGAGCCTTCACCTGAAGTGCTCTCGAGTTCACCCTTAAACTCCAATACAGAAGATTCTAGAAGCACTTGGAAAGCAATTTATGATTTCCTAAAATTCCCTCAATGTTTATAATGATTTGTCAGTTTTGCTTAGCTATTTTAAATAGCTTATCATGCAGCTGAGGAAATCTTTGTTCATTTACAGCTTATTGCAATCCTTGTTTTATGGCATTAGATGTTTTCCAGGGAATAACAATAAGTAGCTAATAGGTAGTGTTTTCTTACCAACTGACATAAAAAAAACACTTGAGCTTTGTCTGTTGTAACACGTTGTTGTTTAGCACCTTATTGTTGTACTCATGAAAGGGAAAAAAAAATTAATGAGGCTCATACCTAGTCCATGAATCTAGATCTAAATAAACCAAGCATGTGTGAGGCTGAGAAAGATTAGGCTTTGCAGAAGAGGAGCTGGAAGACAGAATAATTTTGTCAGGGCAAGAATTGAAATCCAAACATCTCACATCTAGTCTAATACATTATGGCTTATGACGAGAGGCTGAGGGAGCTGGGGTTGTTTAGCCTGGTGAAGAGGAGACTCAGGGGGGACCTTATCCCTCTCTATAACTACCTGAAAGGAAGTTGAAGACAGGTGGGGTTTGGGCTCTTCTCTCAGGCAACTAGAGCCAGGATGAGCAGGAACGGCCTACAGCTGTGCCAGGAGAGGGTTAGGTTAGATGTTAGGAAGCCCTTCCTCATGGAAAGGGTGATCAGACAGTGGAATGGACTGCCCAGGGAGGTGATGGAGTCCCCATCCCTGGAGGTGTTTAAGAACAGACTGAATGTGGCATGTACTGTGGTCTGGCTGGTGAGGTGGTGTCAGATCATAGGCTGGCTTGTTGATCTCAGGGGTCTTTTCCAGCCTCAATAATTCTGTGGTTTTTATTAAGACATCTTTTTTTTTAAATGACCAGTTAATTCTAGGTTCAGTTAGGACCACTCCTAACCTCCTGGTGGTAGCAGGACAACTACAGTAATGATGTTCCCTGGTTTGGGACATACCTGCAAAACTTTGGTTCAGTCATTAGGCTTTGTTTTGTCACAGTGGGGTTGTGACTGCTCTGCTTGTGCTGTAACACTTTGTAAAGATTGGGTGACTAAATGAAGCAGTCTTTCTCCCATCATCTATAAATGTTTGGTTAAACCACAAGAGGCTTCATTAGGGTGACAGAAAATGAGTACATTTTGAAGCCTTGGCAGGAGGATTCAGTCAGACAACCTCACAATGACTTTTGTAGACCTCATGTGTCAAGGATCTCTGAGTTATGTGGAACCTAGCACCATAACATGCTGTTCCCCTTTCCTCCTCATCAGGAAGAGGTACTGGGCAGTGTCTTGACCCAGGAGACCTATAGAGGGTCACACGTGAAAGATGGGCTCCTTTGAAATCAGTTAAAATTCTCTACTCTTCTCCCATATTTCACTGCTGGGTTCTGGGCTGAGCCCAAATACACAGAGAGCAGATAGAAGTGCTTTTAAAAGATGAGATGCCCTACCTGGGCTATAGATTGACTTTGGAGGCCTTCAAGATTTTTCCAGTTCATTAATCCTTTTCATTTCTTTTCTCTTTTGCAGGACTGTGGGACTGACCACTAGAACTACAGAGGTGAGGCTGGAGGCAAAGGAATTGCAGAAAACCAAGCAACAGTGTTATGTGAGTGAAATAAGGCAATTGTTTGCTATTTATACAGGCTGTAGCTTGTGCAAAGAGTTCCCAATTCTATTCCATATGCATGCAGAAAGCTTTAGAGCAAACCTCACTTCCATATGAAGGTGTTGAATTGTCTATCATAAGCATACTTGTCTCAGTGGAAAATAATCACGTTTAGTAAAGCTCCCTTTTTTGCTGTGTTCTTCAATTCTTTTATAAGTACTAATTGGAGACAACAAGAGGTGAAATACTGACTTGAGGAAAGTGATTTCAATGAACATATTACCTTGTCAAATCACAAGAGCCAGTTTAAACCTAATTAATACAGGGTTTGAATGGGTGAGGTAAGATCTCACAGAATTAAAATTGGCACAGCTTGATTTCCTTGCAATAGTCTACTGAATATGAAAATCGTCTAGGCATCAAGTTGTGTAGCAGTCAAGACACTGCTCTCTGTAGAAAGGGTGAAATTTAATCTCTGTGTCTCCTGATATTCCTGAATTGTTAAAAATAGTGCATATCTTACCTAAGTATAACACACCGAGCTATGGCAGTCAGTCTTACACTGATGAAATGGAGATGATCGAGTATAACAAATCCATGTCATGATGCAGGAGCAAAAAAAAAAGACACTTGAAACAGTATTTTCTATTTTTTTGTATTTCTAAGATTTAAAAAATATCACCATATGCCTATTTAATGACAGCCTGCCATTCCTGAGCTATAAAATATAAGCCATGTTTTGGAGGAAGTGGAAGGGAGAGGAGAGGAAGCAAAGATTCTTAAAGAAATGTCACCGACTAAAGACACCAGACAGCTTATTGTAAATGTTCTGCTCAGTCCTAATCTACATGCAGGACAATAACAGCCCCCAATGTGGTTACTCTTGTTATTGTGGCTCATGAAAGTCATGTTATTTTTGTCTGTGTCAGGTTGTCCTTTGACTGAACATGTAATGTACCCGAATGCTAGAGCGGAGTCTTTCTCCTATAAGCATAGCCAGCAATGTGCTCCTGTGGCCAAGAGGGCCAACAGTACTCTGGGGGGACTAGAAAGGGAGTGGTTAGTAGATTGAGAAATGTTCTTCTCCCCCTGTACTCTGCACTAGTGAGACTGCATCTGGAGTATTGTGTCCAGTCCTGGAATGGACTGCGCAGGAAGGTAGTGGACTTCCCCATATTTGGAGCTCTTTAAGAAAAGACTAGATGTGGCACTTAGTGTCACGGTCTGACTGATGTAGTGATGTTAGGTCGTAGGCTGGGATTGATGATCTTTTCTAACCTCAATAATTCCGTGATTCTGTGAGTTCTATGATTCTGTGAATCCCTCGCTAGCTTTCCTGTAGACTCCCTTCAAGTACTGGTAGGCTACAGTAATGTGCCTTAAACTTTTATGTGGTCTGGAAAAGTTATGTTTGTAATGAGAAAAGACAAATATGTTTTGCTTTTGTAGAAATATGTTTAGTGAATCATGCAAGTGGGCTGCTAATTTCATTTCTATGGTTGTAGTGCCTTGCATTATAAATGTTTAGGTAGCATTCAGAGAAAGGAGTAGTTTTTAAATGGCCTGCTTTCTGTAGAGTACTGTATTAATACCTACATTAATTTTCAAGCTACAAATAAGTAAAGATGACAGTCAAGAAAAAGAATTTGGGATGCTGTTATAAGACATAGGGAAAGTATGCAGCTGCATATCTTAAGCATAGAGCAAGGAAGTGATGAAGGAAGTAGAGCACCTCCCTTATGAGGAAAGGCTGAGGGAGTGGGGTCTCGAGCTTAGAGAAGAGGAGGCTGAGGGGTGACCTCATGAATGTCTATAAATATGTGAGGGGTGGGTGTCAGGAGGATGGAGCCAGGCTCTTCTCAAGGTCATCTGGTGATAGGACAAGGGACAATGAGTGCCAGCTGGAACATAGGAGGTTCCATATCAATATCAGCAGGAACTTCCCAGTGAGGGTGACGGAGCATTGGAACAGGCTGCCCAGGGGGGTTGTGGAGTTTCCTTCTTTGGAGACATTCAAGACCCGCCTGGATGTGTTCCTGACAGCTTCGTCTAGGTGATCCTTCTGCGGCAGGAGGATTGGACTAGATGATCTTTCGAGGTCCCTTCTGATCCCTAATGATTCTATTTTTGGAACCGCCCATGTGAGGACATGTTACATAGTTCGCTTAACAGAACACAAGATTATTTTATCCATCATCCTATCCAAAGCACACTGAAGACAGTGTATGCTTTGCTTTCACTTCATCAAGGTTTGAATCAAACACATCACTGTACTAACGAAGGGCAAAGACTGATAATATTGTAATGATTTGTGATAATTTTGGTGACTTACAAATCAAAATGTTGATTTACCACATTCACAGACTGTTTTCTCTTGCATGGTGTGGATTAGAATTGATTGAAACACACATCACAGAAAATGAATTTGATGCTGCTTTTTTTCCTGTAAATTTCTCTATTGCTGATAGCTATTTCATTTCTAGAGTCCACTAGCATCTGCCTTTGGCATTTGTGCCAGGTCAGGACACTAAACTGATCGTGATGCCTTTTTTATGACTACTGCTAACAGTTGCCTAGAACTTCAGGGCATATCTTCATGGGAAATCCCATGATGTTAGAGCATATGCTACCTGGCACCACACAGAATGCTAGGTGAGAAGAGGGATGGCCACATTCACAATCTTGCCAGCCAGTCAAGCTTACACATAGCAATAACTTGAAGTGATGCTAACCACCACAGGTTTGACAGTGCTGAGTGCCCTGCCAAGTTTAGTCATTCTGGTTAATACTTTTGATTATATTTTCAAAGACACGCAGTCAAATTCCCTTTTATCTGGTACCCTACCACCATGCTTTTAGCGCTGCTCCTAACATGTGCCCCTAACTAATAGGGACAATTACAAATATGCCAAGAGTTAATTAGCCCAACACAAGAACAGGGCTTTTTTGGCAAGTTTCCCAGGTTCTTGACTGACATTTTGGCATAAGCTCATCACAAATGCTTCACTGGTTTGTGAATATGCATATATACTGTGACCTGAGCAGGGGAGGGAGAAGATGGAGACAACCTCCCAGTTGCAATGAGGAATAGTGACAGATAACCAAAAATTAGCTTTCACACCTCTGCCATTCTATGTATGAGATTTACTTATAAATTAGCGTTTTACAAGCATCCACATGAGCACAAGACACAAAACACAAGGCCACCAGTCTGCCTGTAGGGGATATGGTGAACATCCCAGTGATGCACGTTTCCTTGCAACGTTTCTTAAATTGTAAGTGAGGGCCATGTCTACAGAAACACAATTTTGTTCAGAACCACTAGACAAAGAGGAGTGGAGTTGCAGGACTGTTCTCTTGAAATGAAAATGTTCTAAAATTTTCTGTGCACTGATAGAGCTACTGTGTTCATGTCATTTTCTAATATGATCTATCCACTACCATTGAAAAGCAGTGAATAGCATTGAAAGATGTAGCCTGTTTCTGGCTTTTCTGATATTGTTTTAATATGTTGGCAAATATATCATTTCACCGTGTCTATCTGAGAAAGAAGACCAGACCTCTTGCTTATTTATTTGTAAATGACATAGATTAGAGGGTTTGCTTTCAGAGAGCTTCTTGATGGTATCTAGCTATTCCAGTGTAATAAATGCTAGATTCTATTCTATTACTGGTAAAAAGGATGGCTTCTTCCAGTTTAAATGTCTTTACAAAGCTCTATATATGAAATCTGGTGTCAGAGAACTTAGTGAAAACCTTACAGTTTAAAAAAGCAAACTTGTAAAGACAAAACCCAGGGAACTCATGGTCAGTTATTTTACTGTAAGATTTTAATGGTCTTTCTAAATAAATATAGTTAAAAAAAGTATCTGAGAAACATGGTGCCTTTGCACAGGTTCTCCTTTATAGAGGAGACTGTAAAAGCCCCTTGTGGCATTGTGAGAAGATTTTGTGGTGTTTGTCTGCATAGGAGGAATGGGTTTCTTTTCCCATATGTATGTAATAAGACTCAAATTGATCTATGAGTCCTGCTACAAGATCCAGGGAGATCTTAGAGCAGCCTTCCAGTACCTGAAGGAAAGCTCAGGAAAGCTGGGGAGGGGCTGTTCCAATGGGTAACCACTTCAAGCTGGAAGATGACAGGTTTAGACTGGAGGTCAGAAGGAAGTTATTCATGATGAGGGTGCTACAACATTGGAACAGTTTGCCCAGGGAGGTTGTGGCTGCCCCCTCCCTGGAAGTGTTCAAGGCCAGACTGGATGGGGCCTTGAGCACCCTGGTCTAGTGGGAGGTGTCTCTGCTCATGGCAGGGGGGCTGGAACTAGATGAACTTTAAGGTCCCTTCCAACCTGAACCATTCTATGAATCTGTCTTTACCCAAACTGGGATCTGCCTTATGAATAGTTATCAGAATAAACCTGAATCCTTGTTTTGTTCAGTGATGATGCAAAGTCTCTATCCAAGGTCTTAAGTCTCCAAACTGGTACCCCAATGAGGCTAATTATTAAAGGTAGGATTCTCACTGGGAGGTGCCTTTCTTTACAACTCATGTACATTCCTGTTGTCCAGCATGAAGATTTGTAGATGAGGAAGTATTTCAGAGCTGTTTCTCTATCATTTTCCCCATGTTCAATACCATTCCAGTTTTGCATCTTCATTTCCCTCAGTGCCAGCCTGCAGTGTGTCATTTTCTAAGACCACTACATCATCCTGTAGCTGAGCCAGAAGCATTACCAGGTTCAGTTTCTTCAAAATCCTTTTGGGAAATTCATTTCCCAAATATATGTCCTGGCTTTTGAAGACAGATTCCCTGAAGGAGAATAAAAGAAACTGAATAATATGATGGCAGTGGGTGGGAAATCACTGTACTTCATGCACGTGACTTGTTCTGCAGTGCTATCTGTGTAATCTGCTTTGTGATAACCTGTACATGGTTGGTGCTATTGGTACCAACAGTCAATACTGTTATCAATCTCTTCCCAACCTCAGTTTACAAAAAAAATTATGCAGCCTACAGAAGAGTTTCCCGCATTGGTCTGTGAATCACAATCACAAAATCCTCCTGCAGAAAAGCCAAGCACATTGTAGGAACCAGTGACAATCATTTTCCTGTCTCAGCTTAACTGCTCTCCCTATAAAACTGTGTAATTTAGCATAATCTACAAATCTTTCGGTCACATTTTGAAAGTGAGCCGTGATCCTGCACTGTGCAGGTATTTATGTGGTGTGCAGGGAGGAACCGAGCACGATTCGAGCTCCCTGTATTCTTTGCACTTACTTTGAACAGATATAGTGTAGACACAGTAGTGGGCATTAGCCCACTGCATCTGAGGAGATGGTAACAGGCATTAGCCCACTGCATCTGAGGAGATGGTAACAAGGGTTGTGTTGGTGCAGCTCATTTAAGGTGAAAGGAATGACTTTCTTACCTACAGTCCATACATCTTAAAGGACTGCTCCTAAGCTTAGTTGCATTTCCATAAACATTCCCACTTCTTTCCCTCCTTAAAATACCACAGCAGTGCTCTAATTTTTGTTGTATGAATCTGTTTACCTGTAATGGGTAATAACCAGCCAAATTACCAAGCAAAGCAAATTTCTTTCAAGTTCTTTTCAGAGCTCGAAATTTAGGACTTGCTGATCTGCAGGTTAAATCTCACAGTCGAGAAAATCACAGAATGCTCTAAGGTTAGGACAAGAACATTTTTTTCTAGTCCCCAGTAAAAATTACCTGCATACTTGAAGCTGAACATCTGCCTGATTGCTCTGTTGGATTGAAACCAAAATGCTTAGCACTTCGCCAGGCAGGGCTCAGACAGTCTCAAGGCCCGTGATTTTTATAGCAGACAGCCAAGCTATCAAAGGATTAAACAATACAGAAAGAACGCTGAAAATATGAACTGATTGCCTCTCTTCCTCAAGGAGATGACAGTGTGTACCCTTATCACAATTAAAAAAAAAAACCCAACAAACAAAAACCCAAGGAAACCCGGTTGTAATGCGGCAGCGGTGAAAGTCAGGCTCAGTGAGCACAGGATTTATTAGCCTCTGCTTCATCACAGGCTGCATTCATTTACAAAGAAGTCCTTAACATCAAGAACAAAAGAAACAGAATTACTTTGAATGCTCCGAGTGTGCTGACTGCCTAATGCTTTGAGTGCCACTTCACAAACTGAGCTGACAGGAAATAATAATATAATTAGGCAATCGTGACCTTCAGGTCGGGCACTTCCTGGCAGTTAACCCAGTGTTTAACCTGATGGCTCCTCTGCTCCAGGAAAGTGCCTGATCCTGAGGATTTCATAGCTATGACAACAGCAGGAGTGCTTAAAACAAATAAATTACCATTTTTATGTGTTGAAAAGTTAAAAACTGAACTGCACATTGCCATGGAGACAGTGTGCTATTTAGAGCACAGAGATTTTCCCAGTAATGAGAGTCCAGTTTAATATCCAACAGGAAAGAAGGCTTCAGTCTTTATGTTTTGTTCCGTTTAGCATCATTGTACTTTGCATGCAGGATGCACAGAGTTATAATGTTAATTGATTCTCTGAAGTTATTTGTGCAGTCTGGAGACAAATTGTGGCTATCATACTAGATCTGTGTATTCCGCTTTGGTCTGCTCTACACCCTTTCTGTGGTATCATAGTGTATTACCAGAGCTATCAGAAGGGATAGCAGTAGCAGTGTTTAAGCATCAATCAGAATAAATATGGGTATATGCTGCCTTGAGATTGCGGTCTCTATAATCATAGAATCATTAGGGATCTGAAGGGACCTCGAAAGATCATCTAGTCCAATCCCCCTGCCACAACAGGATCACCTATACCAAGTCACACAGGAGCACATCCAGGTGGGTCTTAAAAGTCTCCAGAGAAAGAAATTCCACAACCTCCCTGGGCAGCCTGTTCCAGTGCTCTGTTACCCTCCCTGGGAAGAAGTTCCTGCTGATATTTATATGGAACCTCCTCAGTTCCAGCTTGCACTCATTGCCCCTTGTCCTATCACCAGATGAACTGGTTCCATCCTCCTGACACTCACCCCTCACAT
Source organism: Upupa epops (assembly GCA_013397515.1). Taxonomy (NCBI): domain Eukaryota; kingdom Metazoa; phylum Chordata; class Aves; order Bucerotiformes; family Upupidae; genus Upupa; species Upupa epops. The sequence goes on along the minus strand of VZRI01001196.1, from coordinate 287,959 downwards.
ATTTGTAGACATGAATGAGGTCTCCCCTCAGCCTCTTCATCTCCAAGCTACAGACACCCAGTTCCCTCGGCCTTTCCTCACAAGGGAGGTGTTCTGCTTCCTTCATCATCTTTGTTGCTCTACACTGGACACCCTCCAGCAGCTCTGTACTTCTTGACCTGAGGGCCCCAGAACTGGGCACAATAATGCACTGGGTGCTACAATTTACAGGTGTCAAAATACTTTAAATTTTCTTACTTTAATATATTTTTTGGGAACTGAACTGTTCCACAAGTTTGCTGCTTAGCACAAGTGGAATTACACTACCTGGATGTTAGACAAATGCTTGGTATTTGTAAAATAGAGCATCCCAAAGCATTAATGCTTTTTACTGAGAAATCTTATTGATTGCAAAAATCATGCTGACACTTTGCATTCCTTATAGTTTTATTTTAAATGTAGTTGCCATCTGGTCAAGGAGTAGAAAACAACACATGAATAAGCTTTTATTGTAAATATTGATTCTAAAGTAAGCGATTAGACAGAGATGCTGTGTATAACAAATGCAGAAGAGAGGATAAAATAGGGAGTGAGCTCCCCATTATCACATAGAAACCACTTGGCCACTGTTTCAGTTTTGCATTATTGGATATATCCTCTGACCGGCAGAACTGTTGTGGTAGGGAGTGGGTTTGGTTTGCAGCTGTCTGTTCCTGTTTCCCATATCTGTGGTTAAGGTTACATTTTTTTTCTATTTGGTTGTAGATGAAACTACACCTGAACAGTAACATTAATACCTAATGTGCTGGCAGAGTGGGCTCTGCTATGCTTGACTCTGTCTGTACCTGCTCTACCCAGACAGAGAACACACCGGAATTGTGCTCTGCTGGTTCTCCCCAGATGCCCAGATTGCTGTGTTCCCACAGCTGAATGAGCTGTGGTGTGAGTGGCTAGTAAATCTCACTCAATCTCTCCTGGCTTGTACATGCATTTGCTTTTATGACACTGCAGTCTCATGTTTTTTCACTTCTTCCGTTCCTCTTAAGTACAATCAGTTTGAAGATGCTTTATTAGAAAGGACTGTTTTTCCAATAGACCTTACTTTTCTGCAAGAAATGTCACATTTCCCTAGTCAGGAGTTCAGCCCCAGTTGTTTGCTGACTAATCAGACACAGGGGTCGTCTAACTTTGCTTGAGGTAACCATGCAATAGGGAACTAAGAGGGAAAGATGAACTCATTGTCAGGAGAGATGAGTGTGAGGTGGAGTCGGTAAGGGACTGCACTGTTTGAGGTACATGTGCACTCTGTGGATGATGGTGTGAGGCAAGTTTTCCTTTTCTAGATGCACGGTGTTTGCAAAGCCACGCAAAAGAGCTGTGGGATAAACTCCTTCATCGTCCCCAGATTTGTGTGTAATCATCCAGTCACTCAGCCAGAATTTGTTGTCTGCTTATTTGTAACAGCTAAATCACAAATTACAGGTTCTCCAGACCATAATTTTGTATTGCTTAGTGTCTTGTGTAAAAGGTAGAAGGGAAATTCTACCAAATCTTGATGGATCCCCTTTTGCAACATGGAGAGAATACTACCTGGTGTAAAGTCTCTCACCTGGAGATGGTGGGGGTTTTATTTGATCTGAGCTGAATTTGAAGTCATTGGAGGTTCTGCCTCTCATATTTATTAAGAAACTCAAGGGTTTTTAATGTCTGTAATGAAAAAAATGCCTTGATTTTAAAGATGAGAGGTCAAGCTCAGCCATCAGTTTAATTAGATTTGGCTCTGGCCATTTTAATTTGTACTGGGAAAGGCAGGTTTTGGGTGACTTAAATAGTTCTTAAAATGCATAAACAGAGGGTAAACAGTTTCTGCTACAGGTCAGTGAAAATCATAGAAGTCCAAGGCACTGCTTAAGGGAAACTACCCCAAAGCTACCCTGTTGAGAGGAAAATGAAAACAAACCAACAGATATATGCCTTGTGTTTTTGAGGTTCAAACTCTCACTGCTGTGGAAGCTTTAAACTTTTCCCTTTGTTTCCGAATGCCAGCTGAGGCAGCTGTAGCTATCAATTTCCTTGCATACTATACAGTGGCATCACATATACATATTGGAGAGTGGCAGTTAAGGGGTTTGTTCTTCCCTGGGACACTTCAATGAGACTACAGGCTCCCCTGGTTTGTGTTTCATCCTTAATTGCTTCTGAAATTACTTTGATGTGTTTCTGTTTCATGTGTCACAGATTCATCTTCTCGTTCGCTGCATTGCCGCTTATTTTTGGACGTAGAGCAGTGAAATTTTCAATACAGAGTTATTATTCTTATAAAAGGGAAGCAAAAAAAAAAGCCTGTGAAAATTCCCAGGGAATACATTTTTGAAGTTAGCAGCATACAAGTGAACTACCATAGAGAAACAACAAAATAGCTGTGCTATCATTGTTCTACTGATGGGTAAAAGAAGAAAATAAGATCTGTGCCTTGCTGTTCCTCAACAGACTTCTTTTAAACTAAAAATAGTTAATTTGGCATGATTTCAGTTATTGAGGCATGAGGCAGAAAGACCTATTTTGGGAAATTAAACAACAGTTTTGACAACTGTTAAAATGACTTGTAGGTTGTCAATTCAGTACAAGTTTCCAGGTGACAAATCCCTGGGCACGGTCCCAGGCGTTTGGTACTTTCAGAACAGAGTTTTACTGATGTTGAGCTGTGGCAGGGGAAATTAAGGAATGATCTCACATGGATGCATAAACTGCGTCTCCGTGTTGTACACCTGTTTCCCTGCCCTGTTAATTCCTCATACAGGAGTAGGAACGCTGCCATGGATCGTGTAAGGAATCATAGACTCATAGAATCACAGAATTGTAGAATCATAGGAGTCATCTTGTTGGAAGAGAAAACCTTTAAGTTCATTAAGTCAGACTGTTAACCCAGCACTGCTAAGCCACCACTAATTGTGTCACAAAGTACCACATCTGCATGATCCTGTGGACCTTTTCAACCCTGACAGAGGGTTGATAAGTTATTGCCAGTGAGGGCAATGGGGCACTGGAGGAGGCTGCCTGGGGGGGGTTGTGGAGTCTCCTTCTCTGGAGACGTTTGAAACCCGCCTGGACCTGATCTGGGTGATCTTGCTGTGTCAGGGGGATTGGACTGGATGGTCTTTCAAGGTCTTTTCTGATCCCTGATGATGACTCCATGATTCTAGGATTAGGCTATGTGAAACATGTCCTTTAAATACCTCCAAGGATGGCAACTCTACCACTTCCCTGGGCAAACTATTCCAGTGTTTTATGATCCCCTCATCAAGATTGTTGATAAAGAGTGCAGGCCCCAACACTGAGCCCTGGGCAACACTATTACTGACTGGCTTGACTCCATTCACCACCACTCTTTGGTCCCCACAGTCCAGCCAAGCATATGCACTTCTAAGCCGTGAGCAGTCAGGTTCTCCAGAAGAATGCTGCAAGAGAGATTGTCAAAGGCTTTAGTAAAGTCCAGGTAGACAACATGTACAGGAGGAGATCAGGTTAATCAGGCAGGACCTGCCTTTCACAGACCCATGCTGACTGGGCTTGGTTGCCTGGTTGTCCTGTATATATCATGTGATGACACTCAAGATTTTTTGCTCCACAACTTTTTCCAAGTTAGCTCAAGGTTAGACTGACAGCCCTGTAGTTACCTGAATCCTAATTCAAGGCCTTCTTGTAGGTGGCTGCACATTTAGCAATTTCCAGTCAACTAGGACCTCTTCGGTTAGCTAGGACTGCTAATAGAGAGCAGGCTGACGTGCAGTTCTGGTAGCTCCCTCAGCAGATGGATTCCACAAACCCCATAGACTTGTGTATCTAAGTGATGCAATAGGTCACTGACCATTTCCTATTGGGTTATGAGGGCTGCATTATGTTCTCCATCCTTGTCTTCCAGCTCAGGGGACTGGGTTCCTAGAGAACAGCATATTTTGAAAGTTTGAGGCTTATCTTATGGCACAGCAGGATGGCTTGTTCTGGACTCCTTTATTCTTCAGGACTGCTTCCCAAGGGAGTCCATTAACCAGTCTGCTAAACAGATTGCAGACCCCCTTCCAAAAGTCCAAGCTGGCAATTCTACTAACTCACCTCCTGACTTCTGCTAGAACTGAAAAGTCTATGATGCCTAAGATGCCCTCCAACCTCCATGTCACTAACAAGTCCTCTGTTTCCGAACAACAGGTCCAGTGAGGTGCCTTTCTCACCAGCTGCATCAGGACATTTCTTCCATATACTTCATGGCCCTCCTGGAATGTGTCCTCTGTGCTGTATTGCATTTTCCATAGACACCTGCCAAGTTAAAGTCCCCCACAAGAACAACTGGTTGTGATTGTGAAGCTTCTCCCAGTTGCTCGCAGAATATTTAATCTGCTTCTTGATCCTGGTTGGGAGGTTATTTAGGGATTCCCACCATGCCTGGTTGGCCTTTCCCCCGATTCCTATCTGTAAACACTCAACCCTCTTTTGACCATTATTATCCTCAACACAATCAAAATCTCCCTAACACATAGAGCCACTCCACTGTCTCTCTTTGTGGGCATATGCCTTTTGAAGAGTCTACACCCATCCAACACAGCACTTCAGCTCTGCATTCCACAGAAACATTCTACCATGTTTCCATAAGGTCACCTATAGTTTACCTGCCGCAGAATGGCTTCTAACTCCTCCTGTTTGTAGCCTGTTCTGCTCTGCACTGTTGTAGTTTTCTGCCTTGAATGATGTTTTTCTAAACAGCCCCTTTCCTGATGAACCACCCTACCACAGGAGCACTTATATTGGTGCCAACTGCATAATCCCCACAGGGACAAGAACAGCATGAGAGTAATACCTAATTAAAACTGCAATGAAGTAGGTCAGTTAATATTTCTCAAACAACCGCAAGTGCTCTAATTGTTAATCGTTCCAAGTTCCTGTATTTACTCTGAGCGACAACCAAATGTATATTGCCTCAAATGCAAAGGAAATGCAAGCAGAAAACACATACCACAGCAGAATAGAGTTATGAATATTCATGTTGTCCAGTGAGAGCTGTACCTTAACTCCTGCCAGTACACTCAGCAGTGGATTAATGTTATACCTCTCCTTCCTCAGGCTGGTGAGAGGGTTGTTAGAAGAGAGTTAAGTAGTGCCAGGTGAAAGACAGATGAGAAAGACCTGCTTTCAATTATAAAACCCCCCACCATTGTAAAGAACTGTAATCCTACTCTTAGCTGCTGCAGTTGCTGTTAGTACTGTAGGACCCCACCTGGAGTACCATGTCTAGTTCTGGAGCCCTATTACAAGAAGGATGTGGACATGCTGGAGCGGGTCCAGAGGAGGGCCACAAGGATGATCAGAGGGCTGCAGCACCTCTCCTATGAGGCCAGACTGAGAGAGTTGGGGCTGTTCAGTCTGGAGAAGGCTCCCAGGTGACCTTACTGTGGCCTTCCCGTAACTGAAGGGGGCTACAAAAAAGCTGTGGAGGGGTTTTGTAGGATCTCAGGTAGAGACAAGACTAGAGGGAATGGAGCAAAGCTGAGGATGGGTAGATTTAGACTTGATGTGAGGAGGAAGGTCTTCACTGTGAGAGAGGGGAGAGCCTGGAATGAGTTGCCNGGCAGGGGGATTGGACTAGATGATCTTTTGAGGTCACTTCCGATCCCTGATGATTCTATGACTATTTTGAAAAGTCACAGATACATATTTTAGTCTTCTAGAGCTTACTGGTTTGAAAAAACAAGCGAGATTTTCTCTGAGATTATTTTTTTTTTGCTTTATCCTGGGTTGGAAGTAGCAAGTAAGGAGCTGGTACTGTGAACTCATGTTTCAGAGAACAGAAGATCACAAGTATTTGGTACGAAACAAAGCTCTAGACATTTATTTTTATTTATAAATAGCAACAAATCAATCTGGGATAAGACAGTGTGAGTTCTAGGTATCAATTTTTATAGATCTGTATGCATACAAAGGCAGTGCAGCACAACTGTGAAGAAAGTTCTCTCTCAGCACAGTTTACAGATGACAGGGAATTCTAATCCAACCTGTTACAATACCAAAACAGCTATTCCTCAGTGTCTAGCTCACAGGAATCATCTACCCTTGCCTTACTGATGCCTTTCCCCAAAAACACACTTGTTGAGTGGCTGCACTTTTTAAATAGAGGCAGAAGTTACACCTGAATCTCTGTGAAGCAGTCAAGAAGCTTATGGCAGCCTGGACTATTCTCTTCCTTTTTTAGCCAGGCAAGTGTCACTTACTTTTATGGAGTTGTTGCGTGTAAACGTGGCTCCTTCAGGTGTTTTGAAGGACCTCTGGATGCTTTGTAGGAGGTTTCTGTGTCTGTCTGCAACCCTGGGACTTTGATTGGAGTGGATGTGGGTTTTGGAGTCTGATGAACTTACCAACTTAGCACAATTTTTGTAGTTGGGAAGAGAAGTTGGTTTAAAATAAAGAGGGAAGAAAAGGAAAAAAAAAAGAAGAGTTGCTTTTGATAATGTGAAGAAAGCCTTTGATCCGTCTACTGCTTAGCACTCATGTAGTCTGTTTAAATGATGCAGATTTCCTTTGCACAGAAAGGGGAATTGAACTTCAAAGAATCCATGACACCGTGGAGCTTGTTGCATTCTCTAGGTCAGGGGAACTTGCATTGTACCAAATCCACATCTGACCTTGTAGTGACTCTGCTGATGGGACAAACCTTGGACTGGGACTCAAACTCCGAAAAGGAGGTGTGTTCAAAGCAATCAAAGCAGTCTCTGCTGTGAGAAAGTGAATATAGTCTTTCCCATCCTTTCGTTTGGACTATAAGTTTTTGCTGTTCTGATCTGATGGACTGGTGGTATCGGTGGCACTGCTTTACACCAGGTGATATGATTGACATGAACATGGCTTGAGTCATCATGTGCTTGTGTGCAGAGAAGGGAGACTTTAAATTTATGTATGTGAAGGAAATGGTCTTCAGGGAATGTGAGTGATTCCTTGCATTGCTTTTCTTTGTGTGGACAAGCTCCTCTCAGAGAAAGGGAAGTTTTGCTAGAAGTCAGTCTTGTTATCTACTTGGTGACCTGAGGTTGCAGCTTTGGTTACTCTCTATTCAGCCAGTATTTGCTCTGCCAAAATAGGACTATTGAGTGAAGAAGAGTAAAACAATGACTTGAGAGTTGGGTTACATTACCTCTCCAAACCACTGGCTGAAACCTATCCACACAAGTTGACTGAGTTGTATTTGCTGTCAGAAAGCAGAGACTATTCCTTCAGGACCTGCAGTGCATTTGTGATGGACTGACCCTGACACTGCAAAACTCCAACCAGATTGCATATGTGGCAAAAGAGACTGGCTCCAATGCTTCTGAGAGGCTATGCTGAAAAAAGACCTCCTCTCTCTGAAATATGACCAGGATGAGACAGGAGGCATATGCCAAGTAGCGCCGTGTGGCAGTTTCAGGTAGGTACAAGCACTCTAAATGACTGAGTAGGTAGACATATAGTGAGCACAGGCAGCTTCAAATTTTGGCAGCAACTCAGCAGGGATTTTCTGAATCGCTGTTTGAATGAAGGAGCTTCCGTGTACTTGTATCCTCTTTTTGAAGGTGAAGTCCTTCAATGAACTTAGTCCTGAATCCCTCTGTGCTTTGAGTCTTCATCTTTAAAAATATGATTGCAATACGCCTCCAGCCATGGCCAGAGGGCAGACTGGACAGGTGCTAGCCTACAGAATTGCCAGCATGTTGAAACATTAAATTGCTCATATAAATATAGTAAGAGTCCTTGCAGGGTCTCTGGGCTGAAGTGTTTATATTTGGTTGAAATGACCCATACTTAAAGTGAACAAGATTGAGCTATTCACACACTAATGAGAAGAAATCGCCTTGGCCAATTGCAGTGTGCTGGCCATCGTGCCTGTTTTATAAATGAGATTAATGACTCAATTTGCAGTAAATGCTTCAGCAAGGAGAAACTTATTTTGTTATACTAATTGTGTCACATATGTGCCTCAAAACACCAACTGTGCAAAACTGGATTTCCCTGTGGTACACAAGATAGCTGGCCTCTGTGGTTTTATTAATGCTATTGCTCTGATTTTCTTGGTGCAACCAATCGTTGATCGTTGCCTTCGACGCTGCAGCATAAAAGCTGGTGTTGGTAAAAAATCATCATGTAGTATAAGCCTCTCCATTAGTGAAAGGACAAGAGTCTCTCTCTAACATAAACTGTTCAGCTTTGTTTCCCCCACTATAATGAATAAAACTCTGATGTTATTTATTTAGGCATACAAGTAGTTTTTAATTGTAATGAAATGATGAATCATTGCCAGAGCCTTTAATTTGCTCAATAGTTGCTGTGATTTTAATGGCTCTTAAAAAACTTTTAACATTGTCCTTTTATAGGGCATACTGCATTACTTTAAGGAGTAAATTAATTCAGAGATCTTCAGCAAATTAATCATTGCACCTCCTTTTGCATTTGTTCCCGTGTTCCTAACAGATTTGTTAATGCAAGTGTGAGAAGCAGGATTTGCTGGCAATGGGCTAACATCCACAGCCGATATGAATTAACCTTGCCACTCCAAAATCCGTGAGCTGCTTTACACTAGCAAAAGTTCTGCCTTGACTTGTCCATTATTCATCCTAGTACTCTGGTTGTAATGTTGGATACAACTGTCCTCACGTTTTTCATGCTTTTTACACCAATCTAGTTTTGACGTCAGTGGAATTACTCAGGATGCGCAGTGGGGCTAATAATTGCATCTAAGCACGCTATGATGGGATTTGGTCTCCAGTGACAAACTTAAGATTCTCCTCTTGACTTTTATATGCAAATGCATTTGGTGAGAAATGTAATATAGCCTTCAGTAATTTGTTTGGCTGCAGAATTATTTTTATAACTCTGCTTCTGTGCTTTTTCTTTTTTTGCTCAAATATGCTTCTGAGTTCAGCTGAAACTATTAGGAGTTGCTACATGCATTGCTTCTGCCACAGCATAACTCGCCACGTGTTTCCAATGAGAAAGAACAGTGTTTATTTCATTTTATAAGTCAGCAAAACACTGAATTGAGACATACTACCCCATCATCTGGAGTCTATGTGCATTTCCAAAGTGGTCTCTAAAAAATTCTAAGTAGACACTCATACCTTCAAAACTTCTAAGGCAACTCGCAGTGTAAGAGCAGCCTCTTTGATGCCTGTTCTGAAAACCACTCTGAAATAGTGTTTCAGATTCTTTATTGAAAGTTACCATGCCCCTCAGCTTCATCCTGCCCACCCCTGCTCACCCTGCTGACAGCAGTAAAAGTTATTAGTTTGTGCTCTGCTGTATCTACGTATCAGTCCTGAGCTGGGTATTCCTGAGTCCTGGGGCTTTTGTCAAGTGTGATGTACAGCCTACAGCTGGCCCTGAAGATGGTGCAGGGACAGTTCTCTTCTGGGGAATGGTTTATGACTGAAGCGCATGCATTAGGGCACCCCTGAAAGCAATGATAGTACCCAGGTAACAAAGCAGTAGAGCAGTGCTGTTAGTCGTCAAGGAAAGCATAAAGCATAAAGCTCATGGATACAGCGAGGACCACTGGCAGGCAAAAAAAATCCTCTCTAGTGGCCACAGGACCTTTCAGAATATAAAAATGACTTCAGAAATCATGTGGTAGTGATTGCTTTGCACCATCATTCTGAACTACTGGTTTGAAGTGCTTGGTATGGAGGGGCAGCTAATGATCAGTGATGTAAATGAGAGATTAAAACATGTGTAAGGCTTACTAAAGGGGTTGTGATAAGAAGAACAGAGAGCTGCTGGAGGGTGTCCAGTATACAGCAACAAAGATAGTGAAGGAAGTAGAACACCTCGCTTATTAGGAAAGGCTGAGGGAGCTGGGTCTCTTGAGCTTGGAGAAGAGGAGGCTATAGCTATAAACAGGTGAGAGGTGGGTGTCAGGAGGACGGGGCCAGACTCTTCTCAAGGCCATCTAGTGATAGGACAAGGGGCAATGGGTGCAAGCTGGAACAGAGGAGGGTCCATATAAATATCAGAAGGCACTTCTTCACAGGAAGGATACTGGAGCATTGGAACAGGCTGCCCAGGGGGGGGTTGTGGAGTCTCCTTCTCTGGAGACTTTCAAGACCCGCCTGGATGTGTTCCTGTGCAACTTTTGGTGTAGGTGATCCTGCTGTGATAGGGGGACTGGACTAGATGATATTTCAAGGTCCCTTCCAATCCCTAATGATTTTATGATTCTATGATAACCCCAGAATTTTACCTCACTAATCCCATCTTCTGCCTCTGTGCCATGGTGTGAGAAGATCACAGTATCACAATAATGATGAGGCTGGAAAAGACCTTAAAGATTATCCAGTCCAACCTAAAACCAGCCAAGTAAATGTAAACATCTGACATCTAGATCATATCTGCATCTCCAGATTAGTATATGAAGTTTTTTTTGAACACTTCAACCTCATGTGTTAATAGCAAGGAGATGGAGATAAAATAAGGTGCTGTGCAGAGTAGAGGAGTATGTATTTTCTGCTCTGTCTGCTGTCTTATATAATGGATTTTTCTATCATGTAACCTCACCTTGGGAGTGGTGATTTGATTGCAACTACCACTGGTCAGGGCTAGTCTTATACTTTTTAATATCATATTCCTGTAAGATGCTAGTTAATATAATGCTAAAGGAATCGAAGAACTGAGATACTTGTTTGAAAGGGTTTGCATATTATTGGAGCGTGGCAAGTCTCAAGTATTCTTTTTATTTCAAAAAGTCAGGGCTTGGCAGCTCTGTCTGTTTTATTTGCAGAGAACTATCAATGGGTAACACGAACGAATACACTGGATTTGTAATTCTGCAAGGTCCTCTGGTCCTTGTGGTCATGTTTTAGACCATCAGGGGAGAAAAAGCCAAAACCCAGGTGATTTGATCATCCCTTGGCTGTTTTGGAATAATTTTTGCTGTGACATTATGTAATTTTTCTGACCAGGTTTGCAGCCGTCTTTCTGTTAGTCTCTGTGGTTTGCTCCCCCATTTCCTATACTTTTCTTAGCTGCTGGGTGGATGCTATTATGGCACATCCAACCTTTGGTATAAATAATTTATTCTGAAGGTTCAGTATGTTATAACATTTATGAAGCATCTTACATTTATTTTTAATGCTTCTGCTTTCCTGAGAGCTTTCTACATCCAAAGCTACCATCAGCGAGAAATGTCAGTCTTCAAGCAAAAGAGAGAAACTTTTAGACCGTATCATTCTATTTTTTCCAGCTAGAAATGATATGCTTTTGGTGAAGAGTGGAGCAGGCAGTTATTATTTACTATTTTGAAGGATCTGGCTTGGATGATGTGAGAATGTCTGCATTTGGTATGAAGCTTCTAAGTATCTCCTGTGATTGCAGTCTTATGACTTGAGTTGATCCCTCAAGGGATGGTTGATCAAAGTTCTTAAATTGTAAAAAGAGATGTAGCTAGGGCAGCAGTAGCCAGGAGTTGCCTGGTACTACAGCACAACTGAAGGATGAATCCCATCCATACAACAGAGGGAGAAATGTTTCCGTCTTGTGGGGCAAAGTAAGCTGGTCTCTGCTGGGAGCGACAATGATGGGCACAGCTGTCTGTGCAGTCAGATGACAGTGTGCTCCCTCCTCTCCTTCATGATTCATCATAAACCTCAGCCAGCACATGGTGGCTGCTATAAGCTAGGTCCCATAAATGTGCCAGAAGGTTATTTCAGATGGGTACCACTGAATGGAAATATTAGGTATTTCCATGTGGAAATATTTAATTAGAGGCTTTTCTCTCTTTCTGAGGGGGATGGCAGGTGTTTTGTAGGTCTCAGAATTCTGTTTGACATAACGTCTTTGACTTTATGATGATGGTACTAAAACACTATGAGTATTTATGATTCCAGGCCAAACAAACTTGCCTTATGCAAGACATATCAGACATGTCAGTTGAATTAAAATCTACCTTCTCTATAGGTAACACAGTAAATAGAGACAGTGTTGTAGTAGTTTTCCTTAAAAGCTGTAGCCTGATGCTGTTTAGAGTTTCTAATGGCGTGCTATGCAGTGATATAATCGTGATTTGCAGACTTCCTCAGTGAAGGGAACTGATAATAGAGAGAATAGTGTCCAGGAGAGATTGAATGAGGGTGTGAAACTTTTGGAGGTAAATCAATGGAAGGATTCAACAGTGATGAAAGGAAATAGTCCATGCATGGTCCTTGAGTGTGTTCAAAGACTTAACTCTTTCTTAGACTTTTAAGAGGCTCACATAATATGACGGAGAGATTGGAACTGAACCGTTGGCTCCAGCAGTTTATAGCAGAATTTTGATCCATTTGCATGCACAAGTCTCTTCAGTATCAGTATTAGAAGAGGACTTCAAGGATGAAAATCAGCCCTGAAATGTGGAAAGTGATATGACAGCAACTATTGCAAAGGTATATCACAGTTCAGTAGCTGGAAGGTGAAGGTGAACTAATTCATTTTCAGAGTAAGAGAGAGGTTTCCAGGTACAAGGCAGAAGAAGAAGGGGAAAAACACGCCATGAGAATGCAGCAAGTAAATGCTGAGGTAGCTTACCTGGTGAGGGAATACTAGGACCCTTTCAAATTTATTCCACAAAGCATTTGAGCCTGTACTGTTTGTGTGGATTATTGAGGAAGGAAACAAAAGTTTCTGCCTCAGTCTGAGTATATTCATGACCTTTTGGTGTTGGATGCAGCTAGTTAGTACTTTTGTTTAGCTACTGCACACTATGCTTCAGTTGTTTGCAGGCTTCAAAGAGTGTGCTTACATTTCCTTTTTCATTTCTTATTTTTCCCCTGCTTAAAATGCACAACTAGACACATGTGATCAGACCTGAGACCAGAACTCAAAGCTTGCATGGTTATGGATGAATGCTGCTCAGTCTGTTCTGTATCATCACCCTCATCTACCTGGTTGGTATTTCTTAAGAACGCGTAGGATCAGATTCTAATCTATTTTAATTAAAGCTCAGTAAATGAGCTGTGCTGCCCAGCAGAGCAGACTGTATAATGTAATGGTCTTTCCTGGTCTTATCATTAACAAATAGCGGTAGATCTGTCCCTACCAAATACCGCTGTGCTTGATTGTTAAATTGCATTGACTGGTACTAATATGTTTCAGGAATATGAAAGTGCTGAGCAGTGCCATGGAGTTGTACTGAGCGTAAAGGTATTACATCTGCCCAAGTTAGTTGAGAGATTGCTCTGCACTCTATGCTGTCTAACACAAAACTGAGGAGACTAAAATCCTCACACAGTGAGTGCTATCAAATCACACCTGCGCTCCTCTTAAATATGATTACTTCAGAAACTATGTCATGTCCCCTAAAAATGAAGTAAATAAGTGTTTTATACACAAAGCATAAAATATCATGTCTTCTATACCTGTTTCTGCCAATAGTGTTCTTATTTGGCTTGATTAAATCAGGATATTAAAGGTGGTTTTCAGGTCTAATTGATCTTTAGTTCACATTAGTTTTATTCCTTTATTTCTCTGCTAACTTCAGTTAGCTCACTCTAGATTTACATTGCTCTGAGTGGAAACAGAATCAAGTCCATAGCCTTCAGCTTGATTTTCAGATATCTGTAGCTGCTTACAAACAATTTAGGCAAAACTAAGATATCTGAAATGTGGGAATACTTTCAAGGCTTTTTCTCTTTATTAAGCATCCTTTCCAGGAGATCAGTCTTTTTAATTACACCATGTTTTCTTCCTGCTGATGGAAATGGGTAACAATAAGCACATTAGTAATGGCTATAGTCTTTTCTACAGCGTGTTGATGCTATGAAATGTGCCAGTTCCCATGGCTAATGCTTCTATTCTCTAGCTACATGCTTCTCTAAGTGAATCAGTATTTTCAAAATATAGAGTATGACTAGCTACTTGGGAAACCATTTCCCTATGCCTGCCCCATTTGCAGAAGTTGATACAAGAAGCAAATGTCACTAGCATTGTAAGTCTAAAATGAATTATCCTGCTAGACCTTTGCTTTCTCTGTATTTGCTATGCTTTACTTGCCCCTGGCAAGTTACAAATGAGAATAAGAAACATGGCTTTTTGAGGGAAAAACAAGCCACAGCCTTATAAAAAAGAAACAATAAATAATCTGGGTAAATAGTCCTTGTCATGCTGAATTAAATACACCCACAACCCTGCACAATTCGTTCGTAACACAGCATGGGCCTGATTTTGCCTTTGTGGTGCAGCAGCATCTTCATTTAAGTCCATGGACCTGGTTTTATTAGAACACAAGTCTCCATCCAGACAGGTCTACCTGCTAGCACTGCCTGCACTCTGAGCCCATGAGCTGCCTGCCAGCTTTGATTTGGGAGCTGCTTAGAAACCAGGACATGCCCAGTAGCTGTCAGTGAACAGTCATGCTTAAAAACTTCTCTATTATCATGGTAGCAGTATAAAACTTTCAACTGCAGGACAATATTCAGCGCTGTTATCTTCACTAGTGCCACGACAAACGAGTTTTACAAGCATAACTATGGGGGTACTCATAGTTATAAATCCAAGTCACTCCTTTATAGGCTGCATTTATGGATACCAGGGTTGTTAGGAGCTACCATGGGCAGTGGTACAGTGTAAATCTGCTGGTTAGCTGCGAGTAGTTAGTTAGATGTAGTGTGCTGAACTTCTGGAATGAATAATGGTTTTAGGAGACTATTATTTGACAGAATACATGCATACATGGCATGGGATTGAAGTGCAGAAGTTGTGTCGTTTTTCTTTCTCAGTGTCCTTGCAAAGAGCTTTTGGAGTAATCTGTGTATCACATGTAAGCAAGTCCTTCTGACATGAGAGAAGATTATAGCCTAAAGGAAAAAGCTGCCGTTAAATCAGCAGAATTTACATGCAGCTGAAAACTGCTTCAGCAGCTGCACCATTCTTCTAACAGAACCAGCCTGACCCTTGAAGAAGTTTACTTTGCACTGCTCTGCATCAAGTTGCAGTTGTCATAAACATACTTGTAAAACAGTGAAGCTCCTGCATACTTGCTCCAAAGACAGGTAGTAGTTTAGCTTCTGCTACTGCTTCAAACAGGATCATACACATATGCCTGTCTTGAACATTTGTTGGTGCATCCTCTGCACTGTTCATATACCACATTCTGCTTCTGTATAGGTTTGCAGAAGCTCAGAGGCAGAGCAAGAGACAAAGCTCAGATTTGTAATAGTCTAAATGTTGGCCTAAGTGTACTGCTGAGGTCAGGCCCAGGTGGGTTACCACATACCTCATGGATAAAGATGTTTTGACTGGTAAGTCCTGCCTGGTTCACACGCATTGCCTGTATCCCTAGCAATGTGTGGGGAAGGTAGCTACCTCATCAAGTGCCCTACACCAAGCAAACCAGATCCAGGCCAGACCTTGTTCAGAAAAAGACAGTTGTCTGTTCACCAGTTACACAGCAGAGCCACAGCACTTTGTGAATGGAGGTGCAGAACAGCCCCATGCTCTCTGTTTACCACTGTCAGGCTAGAGGGGACAGAAACCTCAGGACATCTTTCAAAGACACTTGTCACTTAAGTGTCACCAGCTGGCATCTCTCCTCTACGGTCATGTCAGCAAGCCTCTTGTTCCATCCTGAGTACATTATGGCCCATTTTCCCTTTGACTGATTGTGCAGTTGTTGTGCCTGATTAACAGCCCTACTCTGATGTTGTGGACAACCATTCTCTTGGCTGGTCCCCTGTGAAGGCAGTTCCAATTGGCCCTGGATGGCAACAAACCTTACTTACCCTAATACCCCTCACGTGATACAAACGTTAAATCTTGGACTCCTCTGCTTCTACCACTGTAGAGCTATTGTTTCCTGCACTATACTATGATTTGAACTGCTGCCTCTTCATACCACCTTGCAGCCTTATGCAAGACCTTCTTTTCCATAAAGAGAAGGCAGAAACTGGTCTGGTCCCAGTTTCAGAGAAGGCAATCCTCAATCAGCAGCAGCTGAGGTCTGCTGTACAGGATACTCAGAGCCAAATCTCTGATTCCTGGCAGGGCAAGGACCTCATGCTTTATCCCGATTCTGTTGAGTGCCTTAACGTGACGCTGTTTGATACAGCCGGTGGCTAAGGTCCACAGCTTGGTTTAGTTCAGCCTTGGAACTGTTAATAGCACCAGATGATTCACGGGCACCTGTAGACAGCTGGAAGTGTCAGATGATTTAGTACTGCTATCACTTGCTATCAGGTCCCATGATCATCTGTGTGTGTAACATGCTACAGCTGGAAAGAGCAGAATGACCTGAAGGGCAGAGTGCTTTAGGAATATGAGCAATAACAAAGTAATTTATACCTGGAAGCTCTACCCTTTGGCTGCTCCGACACATCCCCAGCCTCTTATTTAAAGCAGATGGTACACGATGCTGCGCTCCAGGCAGTAGAGGGGGATGAGAATCCTATGCAGAGAGCATTTAACTTGTCAGTCACAATTGTGTCCTCACCTGAAGTGTGAGGATCCATGCAGGGAGGACAAAACACCTGAGCTAGCCCGATAAGCCTCCCAGTGCCAGGAGCTAGGAGGCACCGAGGCAGCAGCAAGAGCTGTCTGCCCTTTGTCTCAGTTACAGCTGACAGGTTTTATGCCTAAGGAAGGAATGAAAAAGCACTTCATTTAACTAGCATATATTATATGGCTTTGTGTGCATGTGTGTGCTAGCACAGATGTGGGGAGTGCGTCTTTGGGGTAAATGCGGTCACCTCTGATTAAAAGAATTGCTTGTATGCCAACAGGCTGAGCAAAGTGTAAAATAAAATAGAAACCAGTCTATATAGAAGACTAACTGCTAGCATTTAAAAAAAAAAGTAGCCCTTCAGCAGCCCATTTCATACACACATGTCTCTGAAGCAAAGGACAGGTAAAGCAATTCCCATCTTGCCCTGGTTTATTGCATTAGGGGACCTTGAGAACAGGAAATGGCATCCAGAAACATGGAGCTCTCCAAAAGACAGACTTGCCCATTAATGCCAATGAAATGATTTCTAGTTTCATAATAAAGCCCTCTGCATAATTCTTCCACTATTTATACATCTCATAAAGATTCAGCCTGCATGGAATGAAAGGCAAAAGGGGAGAGAGGGGGGAAAAGGCAGAAGGAGGAATAAACCACAACCAACATTTAATCAGATTACTTGTAGGCTGGGGAACTGACAATGAGTGCACCCTGTCCTAGAAAAGAAATGGTTGAAACCGCAGCATATTTATTTCAGTAGTGCAGATGAGAGATGGTGTGTAGAATTCCATTTCTATACTTCATATCGCGTTTTCTCCCTCTGCTGGCGGTCGGATACAATCAAGCTGTAGCTAATAGAAAACGGCAAAACTCTTAAGACTGAGGCATTTAGGAATCTCAAAACTCCGTGGCATATGCTGAAAAATTAGGTCGTCCCATACTTTAGTCCAATTAGTCCTGAAAATGGCTGACAGGCATCCCATGTACCGACGGATCAAGAATAATTCTTAGAGAATATTTAAAGTACAGCTAAATGTATCATCCTTTCCTTTAGAGAGACAGCAGTTATTCTCGCTCGTGAATGTTACAGTAAATATAGCCTGCAGAATCAAACTTGGAAGTTATTAATAAATTTTTTGAAAGAGCAACTTTGGGTCTGTGATTCTAGAAATAGAATCATAGAATCATTAGGGATCAGAAGGCACCTTGGAAGATCATCCATCCCCCTGCCACAGCAGAATCGCCCAGACCAAGCCCAAACGGGTTTCAAACGTCTCCAGAGAAGGAGACTCCACAAACCCCCCAGGCAGCCCCCTCTAGTGTCTTGGCTTTGTTATAATGATATTCTCTGTTCTTATAGGGGTTACTGATTCTTACATTGGATTTCTTTTATTTATTTTTTCTGAACATATTTCCATAATATACAGAGCTGAGAGGAAATCCTTGCTAAACCAGTCCCTTCCAAAGGTCCCTTCCAACCTAACCCCTTCTATTATTCTGCCCTATGCTGCTCTTTTTTTTTAAAAAGAAAAAAAAGATAGAAATAATTTTGTTCCAGGAAAATTCTTTGAAAGAATGAGTTTCTAAATAAATCTGTTTAACCTTACTGGCAGTAGTATTTATTAGTAATACCTACTATAGAAGAAAATAAATGCTACAGACTTACTTAAGAGAAATAACTAGCAAATAAAAATATAATCTCGACTCTAATGCAGATACTGCTTTCCGCTCCATAGGACTGGGGTATTAACCTTGCGAATAATGTTGTTCTAATAACTACAAACCATAAACTATAAATCTTAGAAATATATATCGACTTTGCATGGAAATGTTTATATATTCCCTGTAGCAAGTCAGAATCAGTACTATTGAATTAATAACATTAAGCTTCTTAACAATTCTTTGAGATATTGTAGTAAATATTATAACCATTTTACGGTTGAATAAACTCGGGCGGAATGAAGACTGTTCAACAGAGCCTTGGAGTGCTGGTTTTTTAATCCTTCTTTTAGTCATACACATACTGAAGGCAGGTGGAGGGTTTTTCTTTAGAAAGGATGTATATTGAGCGGTAGCCCATGAGGCTTAGGCATATAGTGTATTTAACAGGAATTTAGGAAAGGGGCGAATGCTGGCAGGTACTAAGAGATACTCGAGTTAAGCAAAAATCTGTAAGGAGTGCCAGTGCTGGGAGAATCATTCTGCAGTCAGCAGGGAAGGTTGGGGCTGGGATGTCAAGGGCACGCCTCAGCAGTGTTAGAGCTCAGTTGAAGGAGCCAGTTAAAACACAATGCTTTAAAACATAGAATCAAAAACTATAGTAACACTAAAAACAGGAGCATCTTGGGGTTTTATCTTTCCTTCTTTGCACTGTTCATTTTTCTGCCCAAATCTGAAATGGCTCATTGAATCGGTGATCCTTTACCATAGGCTGCTTTCCTACCAGTTGCGATTGCTCTGTGAAGATTAGCAGAGGGGCTTCTCTGTTGCTCTGTAGAAGCACAATATATTTCATTCATTTGTTAACTATCTTCCATTCAGCGGCCCAGTTCCTTTTTTTATTAACTGTCCTGCATCCAGAAAAGTGAGTGTCTTATTCTATGATTTTGGCTGAAGATTCAGCTTTATTGTAACATTTAGACATTAGAAACACATAGAAACACATTTCCAGCAAGGGATGGGAAAGGTTCATGCAAATTTAACAGCGCTGCGTTATTACAAGTGTATGCAACAGTACTTAAAATCCCTTCCACTCTTTCGGTCTCTTGCTGTAACAATAGCTTGCTGAGAACAGCACTGGTTGAAGAGTCTGTAGAGAGAGTTTGAAGTCTACTTTCAACCTGCTTTTCTCTTTAGTTTAGATGAAAAGACCATTCAGAAAAATAATTGCCTTTTCCTTTTCTCCCACTGTTATCTTCCTACTATTCCACATGGTGACACCCTGTATAAGGTGCAAGGCTGTTTTTCCCCACTCTAAAAATAACAAATAAATTCTTCTGGTTCCCAAATACATTAACATCTTCTTGACTGCAGTGTCTAGGCTCTTGTTAGAATTTTTTGACGATGAACTGGCAATTGTCATACAATGACAAATACTAAATGCACTCCCTTGTTCCTAGATTCATAACTGTTCTGTTTGGGAACCTCTTATAAATTCGTTGGTGATTTGACAACTACAGGACTTCCAGAAGCGACCTTTGGTGTTGGATGCGCTATGTAAGAAATGTAATGTTATCAGTAGATACACGAGTGGGAAATTCTCGTGGTGGAACATGCAGCCAACTCAATGTGAGTGATAGAGCAAGTTCAACTTCATTAGTGTACTACAGCGGTTTTTATAGCAATACCTTAATATACGTCTACTTGTTCTTATTCTATTGGTTACTATGTAAAAGCTTGTCATTATATTATTGGCTACAGCCTAAAAGGTCATCTTCTCATACCCCTCCTACTAGCTGCTTCAGTGGCAGCTATCTTCCTCTTACACCTGGGTCTTAGTTCCACTAAAGTTTTTTGCCAAGTTCTTCAGAAAGGGCTTCCTAACGTCCAACCTAACTCTCCCCTGGAGATTCAAGCCCTGCTCTCTGGACCTATCACTAGTCGCCTGGGAGAAGAACCTGACCCCCACC